>APFE030028848.1:0-45562 GCA_000404065.3 Pinus taeda
GCAATGAAATTTAGTGGTTCCACCCCCTTTCCCTGCTTCAGGCCTGTTAACATATTTCCACAATGGGGTTTGGTCTTGTTTAGTTTTTTGAGAGTCATGTTCACCCTCCTCCAGCTCCTCCTCATCGGGGTTTTCATCAAATCCACTTTCTCCAGCTTCTTCACCCCCCTTTTCATTTTGGCCCCTTCGTTTCCTACTCTCCAACACCATAATAACGATAAAAGGGACCAAGAAAAGGAAAATGCCAAGAAATATAGCCAGGTCCATGATGTTTGATATTTGTAGGCTTTTGAATCTGCAAATTAATTTAATTTATTTAGATTAATTAATTTAATTTAGATTCATGATTTTTTTACTAATTATAGTTAATAAACTAAAATACTACCTAACTAAATTAAACTAACTAAACTAACTAAATTACTAAGTTACTTACCTCTTTGCAGGCTTGCTCCTTGCTCCTCGACGCTTGCTCCTCGCTTCTCCTTGCTCCTTTGCTCTTGCTCTCATTCAAGTCATAATGAAATTTTTTTGCCCCATTGTGTTTATAAAACATAATTTTTTTTTTTTAAATTTGATTTTTTTGGGCGTCCGCGATTTTTTTTTTTTTTTTTTTTTTTTTAGTAATTTTTCCGCCGGATCACTCCCGTCGTCGGTTGAATCACTCCCGTCGTCGGCTGAATCGCTCCCGAAGCGAAAATTTAAAGTTCAGGAGCAATCGAGAGCGATTGCTCCTGAGCTGTAATTTTCGCTCCAAGAGCGACGGGAGCGACGCTCCCAATATCGCTCCCGATTTTGGCAAGGAGCGGAATTTTTTTATCAGGAGCGCGCTCTCGAGCCGCTCCTGCCTGGAGCGCGGATTGGGAGCAGGAGGGGGGGGGCACTGCCCCGCAACATAGAATTAGTATCTCCTATTTGTGCCCCTCCTTAACAGTGGAAGAAAAGAGCCTCAGGGAAGGTCATAGTGGACTAGGGGCAAACGATGAGCTCCTAGGTGAAGTGTGGGACAAAGATACAACCAGGAGCAGTCAATCTTCCTGCCTAACCTGTGATCCATATTAGTATTTCCTTAACATTAAATGAAAGCACATGATTACAAAAATGGTTGGTGTACCTTTGATAGATGATCCACCGTCCTTCAAGAAGTATGCTAGATGGGATAGAGCACAGATTGGAGTACAGGTGGAGAACTCTAAGGATAATCTATATGTGAATCATCATAGGGTTGTTGGCTGGCTAGGTGACCAAAGGGGAGAAATTTTTTCTCCTAAGGGTCACCCACTTTTGTGTTGAGAAATCTAAAGGGCTACAACTTTAATATTTCCTTTAGGAATATCTTTGATTTTCTCTTGATTTTATGAGTTTTGCTTGTCTTGTTCAGCGGGACATTTCGTCAAATAGTTTGAAGATGAATGGTTGTAGGTGCATATTATGTAATTCTGCCTCAAATAAAATGTAAACAGTGACAAACAAATGCCCAAATTTCACTTTAAACAATAGTGTGGGATTGATATGATGCCCATGTTAAATTATGCAACTAGGGTTAAATTCCACTTTGGATAGCTCAATTGATGGAGATAATGATTGCATTAAATTCCTCTTTTTGAGAGGACCAAAATTGACCTAAAGATCACCCATTTTGGACAAGCAGAAGTTGGATTTTTAATTTATTCTCACACATGTACAAATTGTTAAGGTTGGCCTTGGGTCAAAAGACACATCTCAAGGATAAGATGGCACCCCTCAAGTTGCATATAAATATAAGTGCCTTCATGCCTCATTTGGACATCACACAACACACATTCTTCTCTCTCTTCATTTGTATGGTTCGTACAGGTTAAAGGGTAGCGCTCTTCTCTTCACACGTGCGAGGATCTTGGAGGCAATCTTGATTTTTTTGCATTGACTTTTAGCTAGACAATGTGACTGCAGTTTGACCGAGTTTGACTTCACATCTTGATTGACTGAGTTTGACTTCACATCATGATCTCCTTTGACCTGCAAAAGTCCGATTTCTTGAAGTCGAGTTGACTGGCACTAAAACCGAGGCAATCTCGGCATTTTTTATTGGAATTGGCTTTCTGGTTTGACCGCAAAAAATTACAGACATGGACAATAGACTCTCCCTCCTTTGGTTGAGTTTGACTGCATTTTTGAAGACTATTTTGCGGACTGTGATCAACATTTGAGGCTGAGTTTGACTAAAGTTGACCGAGCTCCTAAAATGTTGTGTTAACCATTGACTGTTGACTGGTTAGGGCTGACTGCACTGCTGTTGACTTGGGTAGATTACAGGAAGTTCAAATTTGACCATTGTTGACCACTCTGAATAATTGCTTGATATTGAATATTGACATTGGATGTTGGCTAAGTCAAAGTTTGAATTTGACTCTTGGATGATGTACTCTTTCTGCTGAACATTTGAAGATAATCTAATAAGAACATTTGCAAGGGTTTTTCCCACAGTGGGTTTTGCCCTGGTCTTTGACCAAATTTGTGTCTCTTGTCTCTTAGTTGTCTTTCATTGTGCATTTGTCTAAATTATTCTATCCACTGTTGATAATGTCGGCGATATTTGAAAATATCGCGATATTTTCGGCAAAACGATATATCGCCGAGAAAATATCGGCAAATATCGGAAAATATCGGCAAAATATCGCGATATTTTGAAAATATCGGCAAAATATTGGCTATATTTAAAAATTTGAAAAAATTATTTTTTATGCTTGCCGATATTGCCGATAAGATATTTTCTGGACCCTTGCCAATATTTTCCCGATACCGATATTATCAACACTGATTCTATCTACTATTGCTCTACTGTTGTTGAATAATTGAAGAAAGTGAAATTGTTAAATTGGATGCTATTAGATATTCTTGAAGTAATAGTTTCAGCATAGAACGAATTGGTGAAAAATCAACATGGTATCAGAGCTGAGGTGAAGACAAGCCCAAGAGACATAGATCAAGAGCATCCATCTCTAAAGAAGCTGATTGAATCTGGGAAAACGTTTGGTAAAAATGTCTTCCTCTTTCTTCAAGGAGCATGAAAAGTTGGGTGATTCATCTAACATTGTTGCATTGAAAGTCATGTTGGAAATCGTAACTGGCAACAATGATGTATTGGACTTATTCAAGGAAGATTACCTGAGCCTCTAGAAAATGCTTCCGTTGCTGTCAAGAACAAGCATAAGAGAGGTGAGTTAAAGGCAAAGCAAATTATAGCTGATGGTTTACAAGATAATCTACTTGCTTTTGTTGGAAATTTGAGAAGGTCCAATAACATGTATGACAAGATTGCTGGCATGTATGAAGTCAACAATTTGAATGAAATCATCTCTTTGAAAGATCAACTCAAAGACAAGAAGATGAACAAGGGAGAATCCGTGCAATCATACATAATGAGGATATCTCATATTAGAGATCAATTGCTAAGAGTTGTGGACATCACACCTGACATAGAATTGGTGATTGTAACTCTTAGAGGCCTCCCTTTCATTTGGGAAGATTTCATTCTTACTATAAGCAACAATAACAACATCCCAACATTCGATGAGCTTGTCGGAAAACTCACACAAGAAGAATCAAGGATGATATCTAGAGGAAGAATTCAAGGATCAAACAAAGGAGAGCCCTCTGCCTACGTTGCTCAAGGAAAGAAGAAAGCAAAGGGAAAGCCATTCAAATCAAGAAATCCTCCTTAATCCAATCAAGAGGATAAGGAATCAAGAGGACGAAATAGAGATGTTGAGTGCTACCACTGTCATCGAAAGGGTCACTATGCTCGAGATTGTCTCGGAAAGAGAAATGCTCTAAGAAGGAACTCTTCAAGGTCCTAGAACAATAACCATGGCTTCAACAACAATAGGTCATATGAAAGAAGAGATGATAGAAGAAGGAAGGAAAGAAGAAGAGGCTCCCCCAATGATCGTGATGATAGCTATTGTCCTCCAAAAAGGCCAAGAAACTCCAGGTATGAAGGCAATGTTACTAAACAATTTGAATATATTCTTATTTCTGCATTAGCTAGTTCATCTCCTCCAAACTCTTGGGATAGTTGGCTAGTTGATAGCGGGGCTTCTCATCACTTTTCTAGATACAAGGAGGTTCTCTCTAATCTGGTAGAAAGGAGACAAATATGAACATTATCCTTGGTGACAATACCACTCATCCCATAAAGGGCTTTGGTTCTGTCAAATTTCACTTGAACTCTTGCGACTCTGTTTTGCTTCATGATGTATTATATGTGCCTAGATTGAAGAAGAATTTGGTTTCAATATCTGCCTTGGAGGATAAAGGAATGAGGGTTGCATTTATCAAAGGAAAAGTACTCACTTGGCTCGCTGAATCCTACATGAGAAATGCCTTCACATTGGGAACTAGGTTTGAAGGACTCTATAGAGTCACAGGGAGACCCCTTCTAGCCATGGTCCATAATACAAATATTCGAAGCGAGTTGTGGCACCGAAGGCTAGCCCATCTACATTATGATGCACTTCCTAAGTTGATGAAGTTGGTCTTTGGGATCCCCGATGTTCAAGCTCAACATGATGGAGTATGCCCTGGGTCTGCAAGTGGAAAGAAGACAAGGGGACCATTCCCCTCTAGCAAAAACAAGACGGAAGAAATCATTCATCTCATTCATTCTGATATATGTAATCCAATGTTTGTGCATTCACTTGGGAGTCATCTTTATTACATCACCTTCATTAATGATTTCTCAAGGAAGACATGGATCTACTATTTGAAGCACAAGGATGTGGCATTTGAAATATTCAAGGAATTCAAGGCTTTGGTGGAAAATCATACAGGGAAGAAAATAAAGATCTTTAGGTTTGACAACGACGAGGAATACATCTCAAATGAATTCATAGACATTTGTTAGAAGGAATCAAGAAGGAGACCATTGTGCCTTACACTACAAAATGGAGTGGCTGAGAGAATGAACAGGTCCATTGTGGAAGTTGCCCAAGCTATGCTCCATGATAAAAAATTGCCAAAGTTCCTCTGGACTGAAGCAACAAACACAAATGTATATGTTCAAAACAGATGGCCTCATCAAGCTTTGGACAACAAGACTCCCGAGGAAGTATTCACAGTTGTTAAGCCCTATATTGGTCATCTTCGAATTTTTAGCTGCCCCATGTCCTTCCATGTGCTGAAGGACAAAAGAAACAAGCTAGAAGCTAAAGGAAGGAAAGGTACGTGTGTTGGATATAGTGAAGATTCTAAAGCATTTAGAATATATATTTTTGGTCAAAGGAAGGTTGAAGTTAGTAGGTATGTGACATTCGATGAGATGTTGCCCTTAGAAAAGCAAAGGACCTCTCTCCACCTACTCCTCCTGAAGATAATAGTGATGAGATGGATATCGTAGAAGGTCCTTTTGTGCCTAAATCCGAGGAGGAGATCGTTGATGATCCCATGGACCCTATGGACCCTTTGGATCCTCCATGCGATCCCCCTACAAGGAAAAGACCACTGTGGCTCAAGGATGTGAAAATTTGGAGACCAAAATCCCTACTGCAGCAAACTGATATTACTTCTCCTACTTGTTAATTCATGCAAATTATTTACTATGTTACATTGTAAATATCGAAGTAAATACGACTACAGCCTTCACTAATTAAATTATATGCCAAAACAAGAATTGATCAAGACGAAATAACCACACAATTGACACCGTTGTTTTTGGACAAATGTCACCAGAAAAACCTAATGCAATAAAACCGGTGCATAAGTTGGGGATTTGTATTATTATGCAGTAGTTTTTGAATAGAATCTTTGGATGCCTTACTGGCTATCTGATATAGAGAATATGACTGGCAGAGAAATTAGTGAGAAATAACTCACACTATCACTGGCGAGCCAATATTGATCCAAGCACTGGATGGTTGGCCCCACGCTGGCTCTGCCCAGCCTCTACGTCAACCTCTATGGGGTTTGCGTCACCTCTTCCATGGATCTTCTATTGTCTAGAACTTCATTCCTCTGGCCCTGCAGTCTCACACCCTAGCTACTAGCTCTGGCACTCGACTTCCCAGCTGAATCTCAGACTCCCTCTAAAGCTCTGCACTGCCTCTATGTGGCACTGCGCTGCCTATTCTGGATTTCTCTTGACCTTCCCTGTAATCTATCTCTGAATCAGGAAACTCTCCAACCAGAAAATTATCCCTACTTGTCACTGCCACAAATCTCCTCAATGACTTCTCCAACAACTGTTGCGCTGCTCTCTTGAGAAATCGATCTCTTGATCTCACTCGATGTGTCTTCCAAATGCCCATCAGGCCTCTTCTTATAATCCTCTCGTTGATCAATCAATGGCCCAGATTAGATTCTAATCAATGGCTCAGATCATTTTGACTTGATCCTCGTCTTCTTCTAGAAGTTTCACACCCATCTTAATTAATACCCTTTAATTATTTTAATTTCCTAAGTTTAGACTTAGGCATCCATAAAAAATAATTAATTATTTTAATAAAGCAGTCTCTAGGTGGAATTTCCCAAAACGATTTCTGGGTATTCTGGAATACATGTGTCCTAGCCTCCCTGCAAATTTTGAGGCTTAGAGCACATCCGATGCTACCAAAAATCAACACTCCCTCTTAGCGAGGAATGTGCATTAGGAATGCAACCTGTTGAAGCATCACCTTGACTCTATATCATCTCTCTCTGTGCTACTAATGTCTGACAATACTGCCCACCAACTACTACGCAAATGTCGCATCTGTGATGCTGCTGCCAACTGCATCTACACTACGACTCTGCTCCAACTGTTGTTGTTGCCTTCTGCAACAACTGTAACAGAAAAACATCCAAAATACTGAACCAGTTGTGTTCAGAGTGATGCATATGTTGTTGGAGTTCTGACTGCTGCTAGTCTCTGCGCTGATCCTCTGAAGTCTCTGCGTTGTTGTTGACTGTGCACTATGCCAATCGCACTGCTGCCAATTCTGCTCTACGCTGCTCAGTCTCTAGCACTCCTAGCCACTGTAACTGTCAGTCTGGCATTTCTCTGCACCAACTAACATTGGTCCATCCTACTACTTCTTATATGGGCTCCCGTAGCAAGGTATTGATCCATGAGGTGGACTCCTCAATGGACCCTGCCCATCTGCAGTTCTTTCGAACTCGAGTACTAGATCACCCTACCTCTTCCCTAGAGGTATTTGGGCAATCATGGCAAACTCCTCCTCCTCGATCTTTGCGGTTGCAACCTGCGGATCATGTTTCTCGTCCTTGTCCTTCTTCTTGAGAGGACACTGCTAGCGTAGTGACCAAATTCACCACACCGAAAACATTTGATCTTCGAGACGTCCTTCTTCTACCTTCACTGCTCCTGATGTCCCTTTGATGCAAGGGCTGCATTCTCCTCCTCCTCCTTAGGCTTCGTCCCACTGCTGCTGTTGCCATCAAGTTTGCAGTTGACTAAGTCTTGCCTCATCTCTTCTTGTTGGAGAGTGTCCCACATCCCTTTCAAGTCCGACAATTTCCCTCTGCCCAGGATACTTTGGGCAAATACTTGCCATTCTTCTGAGACTGAATTCAGAGCCAACCTCACCATCTCTGTAGGTTGAGGTGATGATCCTACAATTGCCAACTAATCTCGGACTTCTTGAAGCTTCGATAGGAATGGATCAATGCGTTCTCCCTTCTGCATCCTTGCGGATCTCATTTTCTCCTCCAAGTACATCTTCCACTGCTCGGAAGATCCTTGCTACAACATAGCCAAGGCATCCCACATCTCTTTGGTCGTCCCTTTGCCAGCAATGTAACATACAACGTAATCCCTCACTCCGTCGACGATCAACCACTGGGCCTTCGCCATCTCAACCTTGTACTTCTTGAGCGGATCCGCATCGGCAAGTTCAACTACCACACTATCAACATAGGCTTTGAGATCATGCTCATTTAGAAGTCAAGATCCTGATCCTAGCCTTCCAGATCACATAGTTGGATGCCCTGTCCAATCAATCTTGATCTCTCAACCCATTTGCTGCCAACAAAAAGTCGAACTGTACCCCTCTCCTCTGCGCTTTTGCTAGTATGGCTTACGCACTCCCTGCTGGAGTTAGTAGATATGATCCTTGTTACTGCTGCTCAACAACTAAGAAATAGAATTCCTTGGCTCTAAATTCACTGAGGAATAAATTCCCTCAAAAAGTGTCTTCTTCCTTCTTCTGGCGTTTTTCTACCCTAGCAGCTGCTGCAGAAAACTGCGCCCCACTTGAAGACTGCTCAACACTGAATTTGTTTTTGTGCTGCTCCCTCTGCCACTGACAAATCACGAACTAGAAATCTTACCTCTCTGTCAACTAACTCGGAGAGAGATTTTCCTCGGGAATCTTGTCGTCTTGGCCTAGACTGTGTAATCCCTTTGGGGATTCGATCTGTTGCCTATGCAACACTTCGATCGCCCTCCTCTACAACGCTGGGCTCTTCCGGTCTGCTGTCTTGCTTCACCTGTCCTTTGATACCATGTGAAAATTTGGAGACCCAAATCCCTATTGTAGCAAACTGATATTACTTCTCCTACTTGTTAATTCGTGCAAGTTATTTACTGTGTTACAATGTAAATATCGAAGTAAATACGATTGCAACCTTCACTAATTGAATTATATGCAGAAACAAGAACTGAGCAAGAAGAAATAACCACACACACAATTGACATCGTTGTTTTTGGAGAAATGTCCCCAGAAAAACCTTATGCGAGAAAACCAGTGCAACAGTTGAGGGTTTGTATTATTATGCAGTAGTTTCTGAATACTTTGAATGCCTTACTGGTTATCTGATACATAGAATCTGGCAGAGAAATTAGTGAGAAATACCTCACACTATCATTGGTGAACCGACACTGATCCAAGCCCTAGATGGCTAGCCCCATGCTGGCTCTGTGCAACCTCTGCGTCAGCCTCTCTAGGGTGTGTGTCACCTCTTCCACGAATCTTTTGTTGTCTAGAAATTCGTTCCTCTGGCCCTCCGGCCTCACACCCCAGCAGCTGGCTCTGGAACTCGACTTCCCAACTGAATCTCAGACTCCCTCTGAAGCTCTACGCTACCTCTTCTGGATTTCTCTCTGCCTTCTCTGCAATGTATCCCCAGATCAGGAAACTCTCCAACCTGAAAACTATCCCTGCCCCTCACTGTAAGAAATCTCCTGGACGACTTCTCCGGCAACTGCTACACTACTCTTTTGAGAAATCGATCTCTTGATCTCACTGTATGTGTCTTCCAAATGCCCATCAAGCCTCTTCTTATAATCCTCTCGTTGGTCAATCAACGGCGCAGATTAGATTCTAATATGTTAAACACACACATGGCAGAGACAAAATAGGAAAGATAAACATGAGATTACATTTATTATTGACAATGATATACATTTATTAGTACATTTGTGTGACTGTTGGGTTCCACATCCCAAGGTCTCTTGTACTCTCATGGTTGTTCACATTCTACACCAACCCATAGAGGATTAGGTGTCCGACGTTCCCCCCCTTAATCCGAAGGGTTATGTATGAGTTCAAGAAGAGAGTTGTAATACAAGATGTGCAAAAATGCATGGCAGCACTAGGCTGAATGTGCTCTCTGAAATGTTGGTATAAAGGGCAGTGGTTTAAGGATGACTACCAACACTGGGACGCTTAATGCAGTTCCCAGAACTCTTCCAAGTCTGGCATGAAGCTCAAGTCTTCTGCTAGAGGAAGTGCTCCTAATGTTTTGAAGAGGGAAACCTTCAACCAATAAAGGGAGGTCTCACCCCGCATAAAAGGGAGAACCTCAACTTGAAAAGGGAGGTCTCAACCTGTATGGTTTTGGATGACCAGAACTCTGGAATGCTTAATGCATTCCGGACTCTTCTGAAACTGCAGAAGCTAAAGTCTTCTGCTAGAGGAATGTCCCATTCTTTGAAGAGGTATCACTCGATGAAGGCATGCTCAGGGGCATTTTGTCTCTGGCTACAACTCTGAATCTGGTGTGGCAGGTTGTGGCTCAGGCTCGCTTGATGTGGCTTTGAAGCTTGTATATGACCATCATTTTCCCCCCTGTCAGATACGAGGTGAGAAGATGAAGAGATCTCAACTGCAAGACTTTTCAATATTCGAGAACAAATCTTGTTGTATGAGCGAAATATCTTCTTGGCTGTTGAAGCCCATTGCCAAAAAGCAATCCATCTAAGATGAATCATTGTTCTTGCAGGATGTTTGTTTTTGAAGCATGACTGGTTTTATGACAGTGCTTACATGGATGAAGATCAAAACAGTGATCTTTCATATGGCCAATTTGGTCACAGTGTTGGCATTTCACAATCTGTTGTTGTTGCTGTGGAAGAGGTGCAAAATCTGATACAAGGTCGATTGCAACTATTTATCAAAGTAATAAAGTTGATTGTAGTTTTGGACTATGTCTTTCATGAGAGAAAATTTTCCTTGGTTATCTTTCATATAAAACAATCTTGTCCCCTTTGAAATAATTCACTTCCTCCTTAATTTAATGGCTTCATATTTCGAGTATTTGAAGGAAATTGAAAGCACTTCAAGTTAGCACATGTTGGAATTTATACCTGTGCTTGTCCTTTACTGTATTGTGATGCTGAAAGCAACAAGAAAAACACTCATAAATCTGAATTGTTGCTGCAAACAAATAGCAGACAATATTGGTGCATATAACACTGATATCACCCCAAAAATTAAAGCAACCTTCTCAGTAGAACCTATTGAGAAAAACAAATTTGTTTATTGCACATAAATTTATGCCCAAACTCCACAACAGGAACAAGTAAATCGAACAAGCAGCAACTTTAAATTGAATTGGAGCAACTTCGTTAATATGCCAAAAGCGCATTGTCCCAACTTCCCTCAAACAAATGAAGTCCTTGTTCTTTCAGCTTATCTATTGAGCAAACAACTAATGTGGATGCCTCTGTAAGGCACAAATAAATCCTCAAGCACCAGCTTCAATGTGCCTTCCACCATTGACCAAAGCTAAGAACAAGTTTTGAATTAAGTCGAAGGTGTATATCAAGCTTTATCTTATGTGTCAGATCACCGAAGCATATCGCATGTCTCAACTTATTTGCGCAATGGTGTTAGATGTTTTAGCACAGCGCTAGGACCAGCTACCTTGTAGAGGGAATGAGACGGGTGTCCTTTTCCCTTAACATTTTCCTCATGCAGGATGATAAAATTCCTCACCGATAGATGGTCATGGGTTCGTGCCTTCACTATACTTCTGATGCCGTCGCTGTCGTGTTTATCGCTTTGGCCAAGGTAGTGCTACTCGGTCCTTGAGCTTCCAAATGACTGAATTAACAATGAAATCGAGAGCGCATATGTATCAATGCATAGGTTACATCCATTTGAACCTTTTTAAATCACCAGCAATTGAAAGAATCTTACAACAATCTAAAAGCGCTTTGTAAACCACCGAGGGTATTCATTCACAATCATCTCAAATCTTAAGCTTCGGGTTAAATCTACAACCCTCCAAAGAACTTTCATGCAAGGAGAGAAACTAATTAACTGTTGTGTCGCCAAGAAAGATAGCTTTTTCAGATATGCCGCTTCAACGCACAAGGTTCTGGGGCTTGAAAAAGGTTACCGATAATGTAACAATAATAACAATAATAAGAGCCATCTTATGTTTTTCCTGTATGTATGACACTAACATATGTTGTACATACGAAAAGGTAATGACGCCGAGGCTGGTCCTCATCACCATCGTGGAAATTCATGTGAATACCCATGGATACGTGTTGAGTTCGAGTAGCCGCTAGGTGAAGAAGAAAAAAGATATGTGATGCTTCATAGCAAAGATTTTCAGATTTTGTTATATGAAGTCTGCAACGGCAAAGAAACCTTATCATATTGCGTGGATTCCCATTCTGAACATTTTGAAATTATGTCAACAATTATGTATTCACTGAAAGTTGGGAGGTCCATGATATCTACATACAAATCCACCAACATTGATTTTTGTTTTGTGCATCAACGCAGAGTGATCGAGCGATTTTCTTGATTTGATTCTTCTCCCGTTCAAATAGTGAGTCACACATTTTCTCTTCACAGAAGGTCATGGACGCGTTGTCCAAATTAAGAGTGAGACCGAGCTCTACAACACGCAGGCTCTGAAGAAGACCCGTTAGCTTAATGGAATAATCATGAGTTCCACCTTTCAGATCACCTTGTTGTCGATTATCGCCATGATGATCGCTACTGAGGTTCGAGTGAGGAGATTGCTCATCCAAAATATAGGAAGTTTTATTAAGAGAGAAAGGAAGAGCCTGTCAAAAGAACAAAAAATAACACACAGTTCCGTTGCACAGTTTTGTTGCACAGTGGGCAGAGCAGTGTGCTAGTCGAAGGAGAATCCTACACAGAAGGTCGCGTTCAACACATAGAGAATTACACAATACGCGGGTGACAGAATGGCATACTAATGTTAGACATCCATTCAACAGAAATCAAGAATATGAAGGAGAGGCGTAAAGGTCGATGCATAGAGAGGAAAGGAAAGGTGAAACGCTCATTAAAAAGCGTTGTGAGAGAAATGGTCAGGTAATTATGAGAGAAATGGTCAGATAACGAGAGGTAATTATGCCATGGCACAGGTATATAGCTGAAAAAACGTATACATTATTATGAATGGCCAAAACACATGTAATAAAAATTGTATGTCATATGGCATAGCAGAGATACAAAGGCGGTATGGGAGCAGTGGTATTACCAATTCCACTGCACATCAAGAATGCCAATAGAGACAAACATGCTCAACCCGTCTAGAGAAATCTATAACCATCAATCACAAAACGCAGTTCGAGACTATGCCCACTCGCTCAGAAACAAGTGGTAGAAATATGAGCAGGGCAGAAATTCGCCTGCAGCTCCGATACCATGTTAAACACACACATGGCAGAGACAAAATAGGAAAGATAAACATGAGATTACATTTATTATTGACAATGATATACATTTATAGTACATTCGTGTGACCGTTGGGTTCCACATCCCAAGGTCTCTTGGACTCTCATTGTTGTTCACATTCTACACCAACCCACAGAGGATTAGGTGTCCAACATAATCAATGGCTGAGATCATTTTGACTTGATCCTCGTCTTCTTCTAGAAGTTTCACACCCAGTTTAATTAATACCCTTTAATTATTTTAATTTCCTAAGTTTAGACTTAGGCATCCATTAAAATAATTAATTATTTTAATAAAACTGTCTCTGAGTGGAATTTCTCAAAACTATTTCTGGGTATTTTGGAATACATGTGCCCTAACCTCCTTGCAAATTTTGAGGCTTAGAGCACAGCTGATGCTACCAGAAATCAACAAAGTACACATTATAAGATGGAAACATGTTGTTGCTCGGGGAACTTTCAAGGAAAGCAAGAAGCCATGCAGGTACCAAGCCTATGTTGTAGCCATGAGTAAGATGATTCAAGCCGAACCTAGTACCTTTGAAGAAGTTGTGTAGGAACAAGTTTGGAAGGATGCAATGGCCGAAGAATATGAGTCCATTATGAAAAATGATGTATGGGATATTGTGTCGAGACCAAAGGGAAAATTTATGGTAACCTCCAAATGGCTCTACAAGATCAAGCATGGGGCTAATGGAAGCATTGAAAAATAGAAGGAAAGGTTTGTAGCCCGCAGTTTCACTCAAAAAAAGGGAGAAGATTACGACGATATATTTGCTCCTGTGGCCCGATACACAACCATTCGTTCGATAGTAGCCCTTGTTGCAAGTCAAGGATGGACTCTCCACCAAATGGATGTGGAGACCGCCTTCTTACATGGTTTTCTACAAGAAGAAGTGTACGTTGAACAACCTCCGAGATTTGAAGTTCATGACAGTTAGACCCATGTATGCTGATTGAAGAAAGCTCTCTATGGATTGAAGCAAGCCCCCCGTGCTTGGTATGCTCATATTGACAGTTACTTGATAAAGTTGGGATTCACAAGGAGCAATGCTTATCCAAAATTGTACTTGAAAACCATCCAAGGTATGCCTCTCATTTTGGTATTATATGTTGATGGCTTTTGTTGATTTGGGGTAGCATTGGATGTTCTCTAGCCATGAAAATTGGTGGAGAGGCTAAAGCACATGAGATCTCCAAGACCTAGAAATGGTTTGGGTAGATTCTAACCGGTTTGGGAGATATTAAAATAATTAATATTTTTAATGGAGTTCCTAAGTCTAAACTTAGGAAAAATAAAATATTAATGGGTATTAATATAAAACTGCATTAGAATGTTCCAAAAGTCATGGATCAAGCCAAATCTAATCTTAGTTGTTGATTAGAGATTTAATCTCGACCGTTGGTGGACCAACGAGAAAAGTATAGGAGGAGGCTTGAGGGTCAGTTGGAGAACACACCAGAGTGATCAGTCATTCTATTCTCTAGAGCGAGGTTTGTTAAAAGAGATAAAATCAGTGATCAGTAGCGAGGGGCAGTGAATACATTGCAGAGAGGCAGAGTTAGTACCAGAGAGACAACGCAAAGCCGGGAGAGGTTGACGTAAAGGCCGCTGGGTGCTACGCAGAGGCAGTTGGGAGATGCGCAAAGCCAGACTAGTGTGGGTGAGGCAAAGGGTCTAAGGGATGATGCAGGGCCAAGAGGCAGTGCTGGGAGGAATTTCATGGGGCAGACTGGGTGCTGGTGAGCCGGGAAGGGTGACGCAGTCCCTATCAGAGTGACGCAGAGCTGTGGAAGCTGCAGTTGTTGTTGTGGGATCGTTCATCCGGTAATTATTCAGCCGAAATATCTATCTCCAGGGAGAGGTACTACTGCCGAGGGCATTCTCTGTTGGATGATTTCTAGCATCCTAGTTGTATTCTGAAAACTGCATAATAATAAAACCCTCTGAATAACTGCACCGGTTTTCCCGCATTGGGTTTTTCCGGGGACATTGGTCCAAAAATAACAGTGTCACTTGTGTGCTTGTTTTCCTTCAGTTGATGATCTGTAGATGTTGATGTTGTACTTCTGTTTATTTTCAGTGTTTACATGGTAAATAACTTGTTAAGTAATTAAACAAGTAGGAAGAAATAAACCAGATAGTACAGGAAGAATTTCTAACGGGTTAAACTTAGAAATTCCAACATGGTATCAGAGCGTGGTTGCAAATCATAGGATAACTAAAGGCAACAGCTAGTAGAGCAGTAGCAGCAGATTCAACTGTCCCAAGTGACAGAGCTGATCCATGCAGAAGGTGACAGAGGAAGGAGTGACGCAGTGAGACTGCATCATCATTCTAGGCAAGAGAGAGGCAACACAGAGGCTAAGGGAGGCAGAATCAGCCTCACGTAGAGCCACGTAGAGGCCAGGACGGCTGACGTAGTTGGCTAGGGGAATTGATTTGCCAATGTCGGGATTGCGTAGAGCCAAGTGGCTCAATCCTTCAGTTGCTAGGGTATTGGAGGTTGCGGGTAATTTGCAGAGCGAAGATGGTGGGGTACTGTGGTCAGAACAGTACCTATCAGGGCAAGACCAAGGATGAGGGATCTCTAGAAGGGAAATCGAGACTCAGAGGGAGTCAAACCGAGAACTTCCAAACAAGAGGTTGAGAGACTCAGTGGGAGTTGAACAAAGGACTTCCAGGAGGGAAGTAGAGAGACTCGAAGTAGTCGAAAGTAGAGCAGCATAATGGCCGTGAATGGACTGAGAGATCAAGATAGGTTGGACAAAGCATTCAACTTCATGGTCTAGAAGGCTAGGATCTTGTCCATTCTAGACAGATATTGCATCAAGGACTCCGCCTTGAAAACAATAGCGATCCTAGTTGACCCAGCGGAAAATGAGAAGTACGAGGAGGCAATGGCCAGGGCAAAGTGCATCATCCTTGATGGGGTCAAGGATCATGTGGTGTCACATATTACCGAGAAGGACACAACAAATGAGATGTGGGATGCCCTGAAGAAATTATACCAGCATACTTCTGTGCAGAGGAAGATGTTACTTGAAAATTAGTTGCGGTCATACCAGATGTAGAAGGGAGAGCAAATAGATGTCTTCCTCGGTCAATTGAAGGATATCCATGACCAGCTAACTTCCATAGGGGCCATGTCGGATCAGGAATTGATGGTGAGGATTGCATTGAATGTAGTCTTAGAGGATTGAGAGGTATTTGTCCAGAGCATACTGGGCAGGTCGAGCCTTCCATATTGGGAGGAACTGTGGGCGGCTCTTCGTCAAGAAGAGATTAGACGCGTGACCACGACAGGGAGTAGTGGAAAAGAGGCCAGAATCAAGGAGGAAGAAGAGGATGCAGCTCTAGCATCCGCAGGGAAGCAGGAGAAGAGAAAGAAGAAGGACCTCTCCAAGGTCAAGTGCTTCCATTCTGGGGAACTGGGCCATTTTGCGAACCAATGTCCTAGGAATAAGAGCAAGGGAGAGGCTTCTGAGACCAAGGTAGCGCCAGCGAGGGTGGAGAAAGAAGTCGAGGAGGATGAGGATTGTGCCATGAGTGCTCATGTGCCACTTGAGAAGAAGTGGGGAGACATCAAGTTGTAGTCAAGAGGACTACAAGAGATGAGGGGCAGGATCCTTGAGGTACCCAACCTCTTGGATTATACCTTGCTACGGGAGCCCCAAAGAGGAGTAGCAGGACTGACGGATGTCGGTAGAGACGGATGCAGATGGATCAGCAGAGAGTGCTACAGTGCAGGAGTCCAGGGACAGCGCGAGGCTAGTAGGCTGCAACAGTGCGAGAGGCATGGGAGTGTTGCACCAGTGCAGGATGGCACATAAATGTGTGCAATGGTGCGAGATTCAAGGAGTTGTTGCAGTAGTGCAGAGGTCAGTAGAGGGAGCGCTTGTTAACGGCAGAGGGAGCTTCAACATCGGGAGTGTCTCTAGCCTGACTGGATATCAAAGTTGGGTGGATCAGTTACTTACTTCTCGGTAACTGAGTTGCAGTGCAGCAGTTAGCAGTGGCACAGCTATAGGCAGCACGATGCAGCATGATGAGAGGGGATGTAGTGCAGATGCAATGATGGGAGGATGGACCAGTAGCAACACCGGTGCAGAGGGCACTGTCGTATGGATGCAACAGTGGCAGAGACAGGGTCATGGGAAACAGTACAGGATGCAGCAGTGCAGAGGATGTTGGGCAGGGAGGCCTAGCATCAGCGCAAGGACCGATGCTGGATAATCAGGGTGATGCTTAGTGTGGAGTATTACTAGAGACGTGTTGATTTAGGGTAGCATCGGATGTGCTCTGTTGAAATTTGGTACCAGAGGACAGGTGGTTCCCTAAGGCTTTGATCTTTGGCCTAGGGAAAAGTGTCCAAAAGAATTTAATTTTTCTCCTTAAAGTAACTTTATAATTTTTATAAAGTTTAAATCTAATTTAAAAGTGACTTTAGTGATAAAAGTTACTAAAGTCTAATTTTTAAAAGTGGACTTTAATAAAGTTAATGTAAAATTAGAAAGGAAAAGTGACTTTGGAAATAAATGACTAAGTGGGTCTTTATTAAAGTGGGGTGAGTTAAAAAATAAAAAGTGAGATTTAAATGAGCATTTAATCTCAACCTTAGATCTCAATCTATTTCAACCATTGGATTTAGAGGTTACCCAAAAGTCACTTAGGATTAGATTAAAGGAGGAAAATGAGGCAAGAGGTCATTCATTCTTTCATGAGCAGATTGAAAAAAGGAGAGCAAGAGAGCAAGGGAGATTTCCGGACAAGGAGGAGAAGGAGACCGCAGCTTGGCACACATTCCGAGGCAACAGTTGAGCAGATTTGTACAGCTAATTCAGCACACAGTGAAAGGCTGATTTTGGCACGATTTTCTAGAAATCCATACAGCTGGTTTGCACAGAAATCAAGGAGTGGTTTGCACAGAAATCGAGGAGCAGTTTGCTGTTTTTTCTGCACGCAAATCAAGGTCCATACAGCGCATTTATTGTAGTCCATACAACGCATTTAATGCAGGTCGTACAGCAGCATTTAATGCTGAAAGTGGGCACGATGCATCGTCTGAGTCTTCGGATGTTTCACTTGTGACTTCATAATCAGTGTCACTCTCCTCTTCACTGTAATGATTTTCTTCTGAGAAATCATCATCTGAACATGACGGACAGAAATTCATTTTTTGTACATTTTCTTCTCCTTCCTCTGCTTCTGCATCTGATATTTCAGTTAGGATATATACATCTAAAACATCATCTTCTGAATCTACAACTGACCAATCATCCTGAAATTCTTCTATGTCTATACATGCTTTGAGCTTACTGGATGAATTTTGGGGACACTTTCTTGCAAAATGTCCATCCTTTTTACAAATGAAACAACGATTGTTGTTTCTAGATTTTGTTCTTTTCTTCAAAAATTTATATTTTCTAAAAGGCTTTCTTGGATTAGAGACTCTCTTGGGTTTGAATCTACCATACCTTCTTGTTTTCTTCTTCTTTCTGAAAGGTGTCCATGGTAGCATTATTTTACAGACATCCGAACTGGGTGTGATGTCGTGTGGTTTCTTCTGCCAACATAAGTATTTAACCTTTTCTGTAACTCTAAACAAAAGATCAACCCAATAAATTTGATCTAGTCTTTTGCTTTGTACACCTAGATCTTTCATTACGAGGTCTCCTAAATTGCCTGGTAATTTTGACAAAAATGAAATTTTCTGAGCTACATCATTTGAGAGATTAGCTTTAAATACCTTAGCCATGAAATCTTTACTAAATTGATCAAGATATTTCAGATCTTTTAATTCCATTTTGCTAAGATCAGTTATGATTTGCTTCTTCTCATCTACTGGTTCTGGCACGAACTGTGTTTTTAATAACAGTTCCAATGTGGACAGTCCAGCATCCATGACAACTCTTCTTTCTTCTTCAGATGGTCCCATCCACCAGTCATAGACTATTCCAGTCATGCGTTTTTCTGCTAGGACCATGATGGATATATTATCCAACTTTGTAGTAACCTGCATTTGATATAATGCTCCTATCCAGATTCTGATTGATTCTCCAGGATTTGAAGAATTATCTAAATCCAGAATATAGCCGCTGGTGTTGGCTGCATACAGGTCTTCTTCAACTCTGGGATATTTATTTACTTCTTTCAAAATATGTGCCTTATTCTGATTATGTATAGATGGAAAGATAAAAGATGGGAATTTGGAGGCAGCTTTTTCTAAGGTCATTACTTCCTTCTTTGATCCAAAAGGTTTGTCTGCTTTAAATGTCCTGGATTCACTGGTTAATTTTCCAGTGTCCTTGGAAGTACCTTCTCCTGCACTGTTTGCAGTTGTTTCTCCTTTTGCTTCCTCTTCGTCCTCCTCTAAATCCCAATAATTAGGTGCAAACATATCTATATGAAATTTTGGAATTTCTTTGGCCTTTTTCTTTTGTCTTCTCCTTCTCCTTTCTTCTTTTGCTTGTTTCTCTGATTGTTGCTCATCATATAGCAATTTGAGATTGTCATTTATCAGATCAGCTTGTTTGCCTAGATCATCTAGAACATCTTCGACATGAGCACACCAAGTGGTTAGATAGTTTCCTATCTAATATACTTGGTCCAAATCATTTGGATTCTGTGAATTATGTTCTAGCAATGGGGCACAGTCAGCTCGTGTAGGTGGTGACCATTCAACAGAGATTTAACAGAGAGTATAAAGACATTCAAACCAATAAAATGAAGCTTTGGTGAATTCAAACTTACTTCTATCCAAAGTCTAAGCTTTCTAAACAGCAGATTTGGGGCAAGCAACTATCCTCAACCGATCATGCGCAAGCAACACGACCTCTCTCCACGGGTCTTCACAACTCCAGCGCCTTATAGCTCAAGGTTCTTTTGGATACAGGAACTGTCCTCAGACAGGCAGCCCAGTAGGCTTCAATATTAATAAAAACAAGTAGAATAGATAAAGCTTTTTACAACAAAAAGTCTCAGAGTTCTCTTAAGCAATGCTCTCTCCAGCGATTCTGTCAAGCGATGTCTTGAACATCTGCAGACTCTTTCTTAAATAGAGTTCTAACGAATCTAATCCTATCTAAGCAATGACGTAAAAAAGGAAATTATTGAGGGTCCTGTCGGTATTTCTTTCACCAATGGTGTCTACTCAATCTTTTCCAGTACAATGATTCTTGCTACAACATGTGACCACATTATCACATTGCTAGCAAAAGGTTTTACCATGGTCCCATCGGACTTCTATCCGAATCGTCATGATCTGAAGATCCTAGTGTTGGCTCGTACTCATCGAGTATTCTTTGGTAGTGGCGGTCAATCAGCCGATTGTATTCTTCGTAGATATCTGCTTCTGGGTCCTGGGCATCTGTCAGTTCGTCTTTTCCTTTGGCATCTGTATCTAACATTATTGTCTTTCTAGATGCTGCTTTTGAAGATTCTCCCTTTTCCGTATTCGTCTTTATCTTATGGAGGCCCGGTTGCTGAGACGTATACATGGCTTCTTGTTTTTCCCACTTGTTAAGAAAAGGTAAAGCACTTATCTCTATGTCTAGAAAAGAATCTTTATAGACATTTTTCTTTGGAGATCTCTGAACTGCCAGCTCGATACCATCCAATAATTCCCACTTGAAGATTTGAAACATGTTTGTGGATCCTTCTAAAGCATGTTGAACCCATGATCTGCAATTGTCACTCATAAAGTCTTTATGCTGCCATCCTTGTTCAAAAAATATTGAAGTGCAGATTCTTTTTGAGATCATTAGGCTGATAATATGAATGACATTATTATTCCAATTAGGAGATCTAGCAATTATAGTAACTAAAGCTTTTTGATTAATTACAAATTTTAGAGCTTTAGGTTCTCCTTGCAATTCATCCATTTTATTTAGAATCTGGATTTTTTCTATCAACTTTAAGTTGCTGAATTCATGAAACCAATCGGCATGTTGCTTGATCATTTCTTGATTGTTGCTAGTCTCTATTTCTCCGATTCTTTCATGGCTGAATACCTATGCAAATGGATTAGGGTCAATGCTCTCTCTCAATCTTAAACTGTGAAAATCCCAAGGATATGATAAAGTTCTGAGATACTGCAATGTTCTTTGAATACATTGGGATACTCTGGTAGTTAGCTTTTTCCTGCATAAACCTCCTCTGATTTCCCAATCAACAAATCCTTCAAATATTTCATATTGAGGGAAAGTGTCGGCAACTGCATAATTTTCATCGTATCTCTGTAAGAAAGAGGCTTCTAATTCTTCAAAAATATCAGGGATCTTTAAAGACACAATGAACTTTTCTAATTTTGGCTTGATAGGGATTTCTTCAAGATCCATCAATTTTGCACCTGTAAAAATACTGAGAGCAAAATCAATTCCTCCAATGATCTGATAATAATTAAGAACTTTGAGTGTCCAGATCATTTCATCGGTGTATACACTAGACCATAAATCAGATAAACTCCTAAAAAAGAGTTTCACTTTCATATTTGGCAAAGGGAATACTTTCACCAATGTGTCATCTAGGCCCAGAGAAACACCTAAATTCTTGGACTGCCATGCCTGGCATTTTCTTATCCAAGTATTTCTTCTCAACCTCATTCCCACCAACTTTTTTATTTCCTCTGCAAGATGAACTGCATGTCCCTCAAAAATTCTAAATCTATCAACAAAAGTGGCAAAATTATCATCCTGAGGACCTTTACCTGGAATGGTAAAGTGTGAACCTGTACAAGTCTTGAAGGCTTTATTCATATCTCTAGTTAGTGAATCTGTCAAAAAATTAGAATTTCCTGGGATCCACTCTACTTCAAAGTCGAATTGCTGGAACCAGATCTGCAAGCTAGAATTCTGCCTTTAGCAATTTGCCTTGATATTTTGGCAGATAGAAAATATTTGAAATTCTTGGAATCTGTTCTTACCAAAAATTTCACAGGAGTAAGATATACCTCAAATCGCTGTATCCCATTGAATATGGCTAGCGTTTCTTTTTTAGCTATGAAATAATTCTTCTGGCTAAGTGTAAATTCACCAGAAGCATATGCACAAAGATTTCTTTAGTTTTACCTTCACTATCCTTTCTTTGTTTTAGTAGAACAGTTGCCCAAAAATCTAAAGAAGCGTCAGTCTGAAGAATAAGTAAACCATCACCTGGTAGCTGAAGCTTTGGCAGGTGTTGACATTCTTCTTTCAGTCGTTTAACAGCTTCTGTTGCTTCTTGTGACCATCCTTGTTTGAGATGTCTTTTGATCGGCGCTGTCTTCTTTGTCAAATTTGGAATGTACTTGTGAAGATAATTTAAGACTCCCAAGAATCTCTGAATTGTCTTGGTATCCTTCAATTAATCAGGGAACTGTGTCAATTTGGTTAACACATGTGGTTGCATTTGGATTGCACCATTGACAACATTAATTCCCAAAAAATCAATACTATCTTGGAATAAATACATTTTTCTTTCGGACAGGACTATACCATGCTATTGAACTTCTTTTAGGAAAATATCTAGATGCTTTAGATGAGTATGTACATCTGGACTATGAATGAGAATATCATCTATATATGTGACAATAAAATCATATTTAGCAAAAATAAAATCCATTCTTCGCTGGAAGAATGTCGGGGCGTTTTTGAAACCGAAAGGTACAACCTTCCACTGATAAAATCCGACTGGACAAATGAAAGCAGTTTTATGCTGGTCTTCTAGCTGGATCTGAATCTAATAATACCCTGACTTCATATCAAACTTACTAAACACCTTGCTATGCTGGATTTTTTGCATAATTGTCTCAGGCCTTGGCAATGGATAATTAAAGCTCTGAGTAATGGCATTGAGGGGCTTATAATTTATCACCATCCTTGGTTTACCCCTGACTATCTCAGAGTGATTCCTTACAAGAAAAGCTGAGCAAGAATAATGTGACTCGCTTGGCTCAATAAGCTGCATCTGTAGCAGTTCTTTTATCTGCTTCTTTATCTCCTGCTCATCTGATGGGGTGTCGGGGATCATCTTACCTTTGACTCCATTGTCATGCAAGGTTATGATTTCTTGCATTGGGCTCTCAGTTTCCCAAAACTGTTGTGGGTTTTCTGAGCAGCTTTTAAGAAGTCTTTGATGGATATCACTTTTTTCTGTAGACCAGTTGGGATCAATGCATGCCAATTGTTTTGTTTTTGATTCTGCTCTTTTTTCATAAAATTGCAGCACTTCCTGCCAATCGTCAGAATCTTTCAAAGGCTTTCTGGCTCCTACCCTTTTCTGGCTATTTTCATGTCTAGCTTCTGAATTTGCAATAAATAATCTAGGGACAAAAATAGCTTTCTTTTTCAAATTGATAATCAGCTTATCTTGGCTGATTGTTATTGGAAGCACAAAATTTAGAAACGACATTCCCAACATTAGACTCGCTGAGGGATCAAAATGCTGAATTGCAGAAATCTTAACAATACTTCCCCCAACTTTCAAAGAAATATTGTCTACATAATGTGTTAAACTAACAGATCCTCCAATTGTTTCTGAAACCAGTATATTCTTTAATGGTTTCCACAGAGATTTAAATAAAGATGGTCTAGCCAGATTATTTGATCCTCCGATATCAACAAATGCATCTACAGAAATCCATTCATTTCTGACTTGGACTTGAACCGGAATATAAATTAGGCTATTTGTTTTGACTATCTTTTTTAATAATGTATTTTCTTCTGTTCTTTTAATCTCTGGTGGTGTCAAACTGGTTGATGTTGTTGTGCGTTTCTCAAATGGGCAAAAAGAATTTATTTCTGGTATAGGTGTCACAGGTTGCTTACCTTCTCTGACAGATAATGATACTGCACTTGCAGATTCATCGTCTGAGTCTTGGGATGTCTCACTTGTGACTTCATAATCAGTGTCACTCTCCTCTTCACTGTAATGATTTTCTTCTGAGAAATCATCATCTGAACATGACGGACAGAAATTCATTTTTTGTACATTTTCTTCTCCTTCCTCTGCTTTTGCATCTGATATTTCAGTTAGGATATATACATCTGAAACATCATCTTCTGAATCTACAACTGACCAATCATCCTGAAATTCTTCTATGTCTATACATGCTTTGAGCTTATTGGATGAATTCTGGGGACACTTTCTTGCAAAATGTCCATCCTTTTTACAAATGAAACAACAATTGTTGTTTCTGGGTTTTGTCATTTTCTTCAAAATTTATATTTTCTAAAGGGCTTTCTTGGATTAGAGACTCTCTTGGGTTTGAATCTACCATACCTTCTTGTTTTCTTCTTCTTTCTGAAAGGTGTCCATGGTAGCATTATTTTACAGAAATTCGAACTGGGTGTGATGTCGTGTGGTTTCTTCTGCCAATATAAGTATTTAACCTTTTCTATAACTCTGAACAGAAGATCAACCCAATAAATTTGATTTAGTCTTTTGCTTTGTACATCCAGATCTTTCATTACGAGGTCTCCTAAATTGCCTGGTAATTTTGACAAAAATGAAATTTTCTGAGCTACATCATTTGAGAGATTAGCTTTAAATACCTTAGCCATGAAATCTTTACTAAATTGATCAAGATATTTCAGATCTTTTAATTCCATTCTGCTAAGATCAGTTATGATTTGCTTCTTCTCATCTACTGGTTCTGGCACAAACTGTGTTTTCAATAACAGTTCCAATGTGGACAATCCAGCATCCATGACAGCTCTTCTTTCTTCTTCAGATGGTCCCGTCCACCAGTCATAGACTATTCCAGTCATGCGTTTTTCTTCTAGGACCATGATGGATATATTATCCAACTTTGTAGTAACCTGCATTTGATATAATGCTCCTATCCAGATTCTGATTGATTCTCCAGGATTTGAAGAATTATCTAAGTCCAGAATATAGCCACTGGTGTTGGCTGCATACAGGTCTTCTTCAACTCTATATTTATTTACTTCTTTCAAAATATGTGCCTTATTCTGATTATGTATAGATGGCAAGATAAAAGATGGGAATTTGGAGGTATCTTTTTCTAAGGTCATTACTTCCTTCTTTGATCCAAAAGGTTTGTCTACTTTAAATGTCCTGGATTCACTAGTTAATTTTCCAGTGTCCTTGGAAGTACCTTCTCCTGCACTGTTTGCAGTTGTTTCTCCTTTTGCTTCCTCTTCGTCCTCCTCTAAATCCCAATAATTAGGTGCAGACATATCTATATGAAATTTTGGAATTTCTTTGGCCTTTTTCTTTTGTCTTCTCCTTCTCCTTTCTTCTTTTGCTTGCTTCTCTGATTGTTGCTCATCATATAGCAATTTGAGATTGTCATTTATCAGATCAGCTTGTTTGCCTAGATTATCTAGAACATCTTCGGCATGAGCACACCAAGTGGTTAGATAGTTTCCTATCTGATATACTTGGTCCAAATCATTTGGATTCTGTGAATTATGTTCTAGCAATGGGGCACAGTCAGCTCGTGTAGGTAGCTGTCTGGTCTTGGATGAAGAAGTACAAAACTTTGTTTTGGGTGGCCATTTTCCTCCTTTCAGATATCTATGACTTGCATATTGGAATTCTTCTATTGGTGGGAAAGTATTTACATAAGTTCTAAACATCTTATTGACAGCAAGAAATAGCTTCTCTTCTGGTATATACAGCTGATTTGTAGACAGTGTTGTGTTGGTGGAAGAACTAGGCTCCTCTGGTATAGGGATATGACGATAGAAAGATCCTCTTCCACTGACAGGGATTGGTTCCTTTTTTGCTGGTAACACATGTTTCTCTGGTAGAGCTATTGGCCTTTGGTATTGTGGATGAGTTAGGCATGATTTTAACACAATCATCAGAAAGATACATTCTTTTGACCAATTTATTTGAACTATCTGCTGTCAGAGACTTATATTGAATGTACCAGTCACTAGGCAAGGCTTCTTTATCATAATGAACACCTTCAATCTGTGCATTGCCTACTCCTACTGTAACACAATCCTTCAACACTGGCTGTTTTAACTTAGGATGTACCATGTCTGTTAACTGAAAAGAGGTCTGAACTATTACAGACAAATATTCACTGTCATCAACCATTGATAGACCTTGCACTCCAATCAAGGCTTTCCAACAATCTTTGAGATGAGCATCTATCAGACTAATTGCATAATCAGGGTAGATTGTTCCATGTTGACATCCCGAGGAAAGGTTTCCCTGTATGGTTCCTATCTGGGCATGATCATATGTATTGTGCCTTGTATCAAAAAGTTCTGCTATACATGGAGTGTTTAAACCATGGCGAAACAATGGGGCTAATCCTATTCTGATTCCTCCAAAGTGCAAATAGTAAAATTTCTTTTCAGTAGCACATTTTCTGAATTTTCTAATTTTATCTTCTGAAAACAAATTTAAACCTATGATTTGTACAGATGGACCTTTGATTCTGACTTTCAGTTCAACTTCTTTAAAGTAGGCCTTCTTTGTTAATTTGAACATCATCGGGACTGGATAAATTTCTTTTGTATCTAATGCAGGCGGATTCCAGTTTTCAGGGTCTTCTACCTTTTCATGTTCTTTTAAATCTATTTCAAGGGATCTATTCTCTATCTCAGACATAGATTTTTTATCGATTGTTGAGAAAGATCTCAAGAACTTGGCCATGTTAAACTATTACAATTCTATTCCAGAGATTGATTGAAGTAGCGTTTATTTACTCGGTACTCGTAAAACAAGATACCTTTCAAAGGCTACCTGGCTGACTTCAGGCTCTATCTATAGAATGTAATTGTTTGTTCAAGGAACGGGGTGTGGCTCTAATACCAAATTTGGTAAATAATCAATTTACCTTAGTCTTGGGACCTTCAAAATTTTGATTTTTAAGGACCGACGAATTTTGCCTTTGGAGAATTTAAATTTACCTAAGACTTAAAATTAATTAAATTTCTGGCTTAGGATTATTAATTTTTTGGCCAAAAAATTTAATTAATTAACCTATGAAGAGATAAATTATTTTTTCCAAACCTCAAAACACTTTACGTCATAATTTTCATATTTTTACATCATAAGGGGGAAAACCCATTTGAAAAAGACCCTCAAAATACCCATTTCTGCGACACAAATATAATCTAGCAAACCAAGCAATTTGTAATAAAATAACTTAACCAAATAGTTGGGATTATTCCCAAATCATTTTTACATAGACTCGATCTATAACACTAGTATTTGCCTAAGATCTCAGTGACAAAAGCCATTCCGTCTTTGGGGTAAGGCTGAAGGAAAACTCTGTCGACCATTCGAGAATGGATCGGTGAGACAAAAATCTTCCCGGAATTTAGATCATCACCAGAAAAGTAGGTTTACCTAGGCAATTACATACACGACACGGATCTGTTGAGATTATTTACATTATACACATGTAAAATGGGTTTATATTATAATATGATGATCAGGCTGATGATGATAGCTGAACGGCATGGACACGTCGATCAGGCCCTATTCCTTTTGCGAAAAAAGGGGGTGTACTGCTATGGATCATTGACACGTAGTGGTCAACAGGACCTAGGGCATGAATGAGGAACATAGACTCTTCACAAGAGCCTTCTCCTTGTTTGATTTTGTACATAGAGAACAAGCTTTCATAAATCCTTCCTGAATGGCATTGTGATATTTCCTTTGTGCAAAGTAAACAAGGCTTAAACAGCTATATGCCTTGTTGTAGCATGGGTCTGACTAAATAGATTTGTTGCAGCCTTCGATTGCTTCTATGTATTTACTGACCTGGGTATGAGCAGCATTATCCTTAGACAGGTGATATAACTGATGTACACAGATCAATAGCCTCACAATTTCATTTTGAAGACATGGTTACGTTGCCTTGAATGCTCCACCAGTAACTTTATGTTCTGCTTGGTAAGGATTTGTGTAGTCTTGCTCTCTGAATGGATCCAGTCCAAATGACTTGGAAAGGTCATTCAATGAATGAGGTTGCAATTGCTCATCTACAAATCTTGTGCCAAGCTTGAGCACATCCATGAGACACTGTTGCCACTTCAATACCTTCAGTATGAATTTCTGGAGCGGGTTCAACTGTTGTTCCAGCTCCATGGGCGAGTTGTGAGACACAAGTGAGGGAATGATGAACAACCAACTCATAAATTCCTTTGTGATCTTGGCTCCAACCAGTCTTCCCAGCTGAAAATTTTATTGGATGTATAGGTGGATGTGCTTTGTCATCATGACCACCATTACTAAGATTTTGCCAAAAAAAATCTTCAAGGTCAAGTAGCCATTGTGCATATGAACCCCACAAAGGGTGCCCTTGTTGCTTCCACCCAATGACATGTAAATCTGAATTTTCTGAGGGGCTATTAGTTTTAGTACGTGGGTAACTTACAGAACCTGACCGGTATAGCACCTCTGATTTTTCTCTATCCCAGTACACAGTTTGCCAGGATTCACCAGACTGGGCCATTCATTCCCAAAAATATTTCCAAATTGTCTTTCTTCTCGAGTATTATTTGATCTTATCCAAGTCTGATATTTTCCAAATAAACTCTGGATACCCACAAGAGCGGGACCAATAACTTTGTTCCCAAAACTATTGATAACATGTATATATCCAGGTCGATCAATTCTTAGGATATACCCTGCAGCAGCTTCAACATTGGATGCTCAAAGGATTGAGTTGATAATTTTTTCTGTGGACTTGTTTGCATCACCAATCATAGAGAAGATACGCTTCCTCCATGAGATGCTATCGCCTTCCATTAGTTGTTGATACCGCTTTAACTTATCGATATTTTCTTTTATGGTGATTAACTGGGCATTGGATTTTGCACCCTCTGTTATAATAGGCTCTTCAGTAGCAGCCAATAAGGTAGTGGCAAGTCCAACTGGGGTCCCAAGTTTAAACCTGATTTTCTCTGCCCCCGTGTTTATGGATGCATCTAAATAGCTGAATGTGAAGTTTTCCAGCTCAGGAGACCCATTATATTCCCACTTAGGACGCTTTGAGAAGATGCAACTATCCTTTCTTATTGCGGCAACATTTGCTTCTAGAGAATAACATGAAGAAACAGGGTACAGAGTTATCTGATCTATGCTTAACAACTGATGTGCATTGTTTTCAACAAATCTTATGGCCTCTTTACGTTTTTTGACATATCTGACTTGGAAATACCTCTTTTTCCCCATTGGTGTTTGTAACGAAGGAAGGTCACTCCATTTCCAGTTAATGGTCTGTCTACTGATATGATAACAAGCACTAAGTCTGCCTGAGGAACAAACTCCTTGGCAAGTCTTTGTTGTTGCTTAAAAATCACATTTGTGCCAGGAGTATCAGCGAAACAAATTTGTTTTAAGAGTGAAGCTGGAAGATATTGTATAAAGTTCCCATCATAATATTCAATTCCCTTGCTTATTAATAGATTTACCTCCCATGCTAGTGTTCTTGTGCAGACAGGGATCCGAATTTCATTGTTGGCAAAGGATTACTCAAACAAGGTTCTGTCATGATCATTTAGACCAGCATTATGCAGACCAATTCCAAACTGCAGTGTGTGCCTTAAGTCTATATCTGTAACCTGGGATATTAGTATTTCTGTTGTTGCTTCAGGGATATGATGAAACTGTCTTAGTTTGCTAGTGTAGAAATTCATTGCAGAGATATTTCTTTTCTGAACAATGAGCATCACTGTCTTCATCTGGTTCTTGCATGCAACCAGTTATGTTAGCTGCATCAAAAATTTGCCAAGCCCTCTTCATTGTACACATTGCTCTAACAGAAATTCATAGACATAGACTACAGGAATTTCTTCCTCAACAATGAATTGATAATGCACAAAAGCAACCACAGGGTCTCCAACACTTGTGCAGTGACACTCATGCAGCTCTTTATTATTTATATTAGAAATATGTTCACTGTCAGCACTTTGCATACTACGCACAAAATTATACAGTGTTTTAGGAGCAATCATTTCTGTGTTTGATTTTTTCTTCTGCAGGCCATCCTGGTGCATATGCAATCAAAAGCTCTTGGATGTAACGCTTTAGTGAGGGAAAATGTTCTCCTGCTCCTGATTCCAAACAAACTAACAGGCCATTTCAGCCATATGTATGAAAATTAAGGAAGTCAACTAGATGAGGGCAGTTATTCCAGGGCAGCGCAGAGCATAGTTGGGGCAGCTCATTTCCACATCTAGGCATTGTATTTTTCTACCGGGGGCTTGTCTAGCTTGCCATTTTGGCAAGCCTAGGTGCACTCCTTTCATACCCCAATGTAGTATTGCTCCATATAATAAAATGGCTCAGCTGGGTGATGTTTTTGGAGATTTTCTGGGTGTCTACTTATGTATCTGAACTTGTGTGTGTGCATGCCAGTTTTTGCTTTGTTTATCACTGTATTTCCTAAGTAGGAAGATTACGAAGGACATGTTGAAGATCAAGTGCTATGGCTATCACAAGTTTGGCCATTACCGCAACAATTGCCCGCACAAGAAGTAAAGTGACAAGAAGAGTGAGAAGCAAACAACATCAGTCGCAGATGATCTTTCTAGATGGATAGAGGATGAGTTTGCACTCATCGCTTGCAGGAGCAGTCCAAGAGAATTGTGGCATAGTGGAATGGGCCATGGGGTACTCAAGGTGATAGGTGTTCTAGATACAAGCATGTTCCTCGCTAATAGGGAGTGTTGGTTGATGTAGCTCGGGCAAGTGTTTTAGGCTGAGGTGGTGTCAACGAGGCTAGGAACACAAGAGCAGAAAATATTTCCAAGCCAAAGTTCTTCTTTTCAATGTAAATATCCTAAGTTTTTTCTTTTGTCAAGTTGCCTATGATCCTCCAGGCTTGACCCGTGGCTTGAGGAGCTGCGACCCTGGGGCATCTAAGCCATCAAAGTCACCCGGGGATCGTACCCGGCCTGTTTCACACCAACCCTTATTTGACCATTTGTTTTAGCATGTCTCCTCCCCCTAGCACAGGGCACAACCACCCCCTGTGAGGTTTGGTCGTGGGACGCCTTCCTGATGAGGCCCATCCTCAACTGGTTGTGCCAGTGGGACTTGATGAATGTAAATGTCTTAATTAAATTAATTAATTAGTGCTAATTATTTTCCTAAGTTTTAACTTAGAGAAATAGATCAATTAATTAGTAATAATTAAGACATGGTCGATTTTCTTCTAGAAACTTCTAGTAAAGTTTCTAAGTTATCTTAGCCATCGATTAGATCATTTTAGATCTAGACCTTGGCCATTGATTTCTCAACAAGAGATTATAAAGGAAATCGATGGGCAAGTTTGGAGGTTATGATGATCATTGGGTGAGGATTGACACTAGTGAGGGTTTTAGCAACAGTTGAAGCAATGAATATTTTCTAGAGTTTTCTTTCATCAATATTCTTCTAGTTTCCGAGATCTGGAGGAGGAATTATCTGAGCATTTTTTTGCATACAAGGAGATCGAATTATTGAGGCTGCGAGGGTTCCATGAGAGGCTGAGATTTCTCTGAGAGAGGCCAATATTGCCAAGAGGAGGTCGTACAGATTGCTAGGAGGGTCGTATGAGTTGGCAACATAGTCGAGAGGCTAATTTTTTCCAAGCCAGAAGGGCATCTAAGCGATCAAAGTCACCCGGGGATCGCACCTAGCCTGGTTCACACCAACCCTTATCTGACCATATGTTTTAGCATGTCTCCTCCCCCTAGCACAGGGCACAACCACCCCCTGTGAGGTTTGGTCGTGGGACGCCTTGCTGATAAGGCCCATCCTCAACCGGTTGTGCTAGTGGGACTTGACGAATGTAAATGTCTTAATTAAATTAATGAATCAGTTCTAATTATTTTCCTAAGTTTTAACTTAGGGAAATAGATTAATTGATTAGTAATAATTGAGACATGGTCGATTTTCCTCTAGAAACTTCTAGTAAAGTTTCTAAGTTATCTTAGCCATTGATTAGATCATTTTAGATCTAGACCTTGGCCATTGATTTCTCAACAAGAGATTATAAAGGAAATCGATGGGCAAGTTTGGACGTTATGATGATCATTGTGTGAGGATTGACACTAGTGAGGGTTTTAGCAGCAGTTGAAGCAATGAATATTTTCCAGAGTTTTCTTTCATCAATATTCTTCTAGTTTCTGAGATCTGGAGGAGGAATTCTCTGAGCATTTTTTTGCATACAAGGAGATCGAATTATTGAGGTTGTGAGGGTTCTATGAGAGGCTGAGATTTCTCTGAGAGAGGCCAATATTGCCAAGAGGAGGTCGTACAGATTGCTAGGAGGGTCATATGAGTTGCCAACATAGTCGAGAGGCTAATTTTGTCCAAGCCAGAAGGGCCAGCGCAGAGGGAGAAAGTTGCCTTCCACGCAGAGAGCCGAAACTGTCGGGAACTGCCAGAACAGCCGAGAAAGCTGATGCAATGGGTAGAAGAGCTGACGTAGAGCTGACGCAAAGCCTCAGAGAGCTCCACGCAGTTACTGCGAAGGGGCAACACAGTTGTAGCCCGGGCTAGCCAATTTTGTTGTCGGATCAGCCGGAATCTATCAAGTGAAGTGAGGTAAAACTCACTCAGATTTTCTGTCATTGTATTTCTCTATCACTGGTTTGCCAGGAGGGAAACCAACATTTGTATTCACAACTACTGCTTAATAATAGAAAACCCTCAGCGCTGTTGCACTGGTTTTCCCGTATTGGGTTTTTCCGGGGACATTTAGTCCAAAAACAAGTGTCCTTTGTGTGATTGTCTCATTTATTTTTCAGTACTGTATGTTGGTGTAGGCTTCAGCGTATTTTCATTTAATATTTTCTGAATATTTCTGAAAATAAGTTGTTAAAATGAAGAACACAAGTAGGTAATGCAAATCAGTTTATTGTAGTAGGAGTTTTGACTTGTTAGATTCAGAAGTTATCACATGGTATCAGAGCAATTGCAGATCAAGGAGGACTGAAGCCATCAGCAAAAGGTCAAAGTAAAATTTGTGCTAAAGACAGTTGTCCCAAGAAACAACGTAGTTTCAAGCTAAGAGAGTAGAGGAGGGGTGACACAGTCACCAAGGGAGGCTCACGCAGAGCCTGCGTCAGCCTGATTGGGTGATGATGTTGTTGCAGAGGGCAGCGCAGTGATTGTTGGGTCAGCGCAAAGACTGTTGTGTCTCGTTTTTCCGGTTGTCGGGGATAGAGGTGCAATGCAGACTTCATCTGGAGTTGCTGGTGGGGTGTTGATTTTGTTGGTGCAAAATAGTACCTAGTGGAGCAGAAGCAAAGTAGAGGGAATCAATTCCTCAGAAGATTTTTTGCCAAGAAATCTAGATTCAGTGCTGAGCAGCAGCAAAGAGAGATCAGAGAGGAGTGGTTCAACAGTGGTTCGTAGAAGGATCTCCTTGAAGGAAATTGAAATTCAAAGGGAGCTTGTTCCTTGGAGGATTTCTAGTGCCAAAGAAATTCGGATCCGAGTTTTGCTGGGGCAGCAACGAAAGAGGGAGAAGAGAACCAGTTCGACATTCATTTGAGCAGAGATGGTCGTTAACGGACTGAGGGATCAGGACATGTTGGATGGACCATCCAACTTCGTCATCTGGAAGGCCAGGATCCTGGCAGTTTTGGATAAAAATCACATCAAGGATTATGCCTTGAAGAGTGTTGATGTTCCGATTGAGGTTGATCCTCCCAATAAGTACGAGGAGGCTCAGGCAAAAGAAAAGTGCATGATCTTGGACGGGGTCAAAGATCATGTGATCCCACATATTGCTAAGAAGGACACAACAAGGGAAATGTGGGAGGCCTTGACCACATTGTACGAGGGAACTTCCGTTCAACGGAAGATGTTGCTTGAGAGTCAGCTAAGACAGTTTCAGATGCAGAAAGGAGAAGAAATCGATCATTTCCTTCTCAGGTTGCAAACAATCCATGACCAGCTAACTTCCGTAGGGGCTACACCAGATCCTTAATTCATGGTCAAGGCTGCCCTAAATGCAATCATTGAAGACTAGGAAACCTTTGTGCAAAGCATCTTGGGCAGGGCTTCTCTTCCCAGTTGGGAGGAGATGTGGCAGCGCTTTGACAGGAAGAGATCAGATGGTTGACCAAGGCGATAAGCAGTAGCAAAGGGATTAGAGTCAAGGAGGAAGAGGAGGGTGCGACTCTCGCATCAGTGGGACAACAAGGGCAGCAAAAGAGAAAGAAATAGGACATATCCAAAGTCAAATGCTTCAGATGTGGAGAAATGGGTCATTTCGCCACGTAGTGCCCTCGGAAGAAGGGCAAAGAAGAGAAGTCTAACTCAAAGGCTGCTCCAACGCAAGTTGACAAAGAGGACGATGTGGATTGTGCCATGAGTGCTCATGCACCTCTAGAGAAGAGGTGGGGCGATATTGAGTTGTTGTCGAGAGGACTATAGAGATGGGAAGGATCCTTGAGATGCCCAAACTCTTGGATCACATACAGCTACGAGAGCCCTTAATGACAGTAGTGGAATGATGGGAGTCAGTTGGTGTGAGGGATGATGGAGCAACAGTGGAGAGCTAGAGTGCCAAAGTCTGAAGCGATGCAATGGAGTGTTGCAACAGTGCAGGAGGCACAGAGCAGATACAACAACAGCTTAGTAGCATCAGAGGGTCAACACAGATTAGCAGCAAAGGTAGCTTCAGCGTCAAGGGGCATCTAGACTAACCAGCATGTTAGTTTTCGAGTGACTTTTCAGTTGCAGTGCAACAGTTAGCAGTGGTAGTGCTATGGGCAACATGATGCAGCATATCGAGAGGGAGCTACAGTACAAATGCATCAGTGACAGTGGCAGTGTCATGGGAAGTAGTACAGATTGCAACAGCACAGTGGATGAGGGGCAGCAAGCCGAGCATTAGCAACGCAGAGGATCAACGTTGTGGATCAGTGTGATACTTTTGCTGGGAAGTATTGCTAAAGGACATTCCTCGCTAAGAGGGAGTGTTGATTTTTAGGTAGCATCGGATGTGCTTTAGCTCCGAAATTTTGTGGAGGGCCTAGAACTTATGAGATCTCCAAGACCCAGAAATCGTTTGGTGAAATTCCACCCGGATTGTATTTTATTAAAATAATTAATATTTTTAATTGGGTTCCTAAGTCTAAACTTAGGAAAATTAAAATACTAATGGGTATTAATGAAAATAGGGGTGAGAAGTTTCTAAGAGACGAGGATCAAGTCTAATTTAATCTTAGTCATTGATTAGAGATTAGATCATAGCCGTTGATTTCTCAATAGGAAAAGTATAAATGGAGGCTTGGGGTTAGTTGGAGAATACATAGAGAGATTGAGGAAATCGATTTTCTGAGGTTAGAAGTTCTCAAGAGGAAAATCGATTGGGGAGATCTTGCAGCTGAGGGGCAGAGATAGTTCAAGAATACTGACAGAGAGGCAAAGAGAAGCTTGTGGAGGCATCACAGTAGCCAGGAGAGCTAATGCTGGGCCAGTCTGGGCCCACACAACCTTGACGCAGAGCCAAACGACCAATGCAGAGGGAGAAAGATGCCTTCCACAGAGAGAGTCAGAACTGCCAGGAATGCTGACACAATGGGCAGAAGAGCTGACAGAAAGCCTCAGAGAGCTCCACGCAGGCCCACGCAGTTACTGCGAAGGGGTAGCGCAGTTGTAGCCGGGGCTAGCTAGTTTTGTTGCTGGATCAGCCGGAATCTGTTGGATGAAGTGAGGTAAAACTCACTCAGGTTTTCTGCTATTGTATTTCTCCGTCACTGGTTTGTCGGGAGGGCAACCAACATTTGTATTTAGGACTACTGTTTAATAATAGAAAACCCTAAAAGCTGTTGCACTGGTTTTCCCGCATTGGGTTTTTCCGTGGACGTTTAGTCCAAAAATAAGTGTCCTTTGTGTGATTGTCTCATTTATTTTTCAGTACTAGATCTGTATGTTGGTGTAGGCTGCAGTGTATTTGCATTTAATATTTTCTTAATATTTCTAAAAAAACTTGTTAAAATGAAGAACACAAGTAGGTAATGCAAATCAGTTTACTGCAGTAGGATTTTTGACTTGTTAGATTCAGAAATTTTCACAATTAGAAGGGACCAACCCCTTGTCCATCGCTTTTGAGGGTCCTATTCTTCATTGTGGCACCCATGGACCTCATTAGGCCTCTTAGAGGGCCCTACAACATGCATAGATTATTATTTGACCTCTTGAGAGGCTTACTTTTTCATTTATGAGCTAGTTTGGTGGGCTTGTCACCAAAAGTTGTATTATTAGCACATTATTTTATTTTCAGGGTTTATGTAGGCCAAGGAGGCTATTTCGAACTCCTAAGTTGTGTATAAATAAGAGTGTGATGAGTTCATTTCTCATCATCACTTTGGTTTGGGATCTCTTATCTCTCTTAAGATTTTCGCACTTTTTCTAAGGATGAATTGGAGATTTTATGGATGAGTTTTGATGTATGGATATTGGTATATTTTCTCTTGGAGCTTATTTATTGTCAATTGTGAATGGTTGTATATATTCTATTACATGTAAGCAATGTCACATGGTTCTGGTTTGAGTTCGGGTTTGGCAATGATAAGGTTCGGTTTGAGTTCGAATTTTTTGATGAGGTTCAGATGATGTTCGCCATTAGGTTCGTCTCTCTCTCTCTCTCTCTCTCTTTCTATATATATATATATTATTATATATATATACTATATATATATATATTTTTTTAAATGAATTATAGGGTAAACTAGTAAGAAATCAACATAAGTTAACATAAAAAATGCTATCACAGACATGAAAACTGCAAGGATAAATTACAAGTTTGAGTTGTGACATGAAGTTATTAGCTTCGATCTATGGACATGTTCAATGGCTATGACGCTTAATGAGGTTCGCCGAACCTCAAAAATTTTTAAGGTTCGTCAAAATTCGAATCTTAAGGTTAAAGTTCAACGAACCTTGTGACATAGCATGTAAGTACATGCTTTTGATGTTATTCTTGTTTACTTTTGTCATATATGTTGGATTGGGATTTTCGTTGTTCTAGGGCATAATTGTTGCATGCATTCACTGCTTAATATTGTAAAATTTGTCTCTATTATAGCATTTCCTTCAATGTATGGGCCATGTAATAGGAGCAAAATCTCGTAGGGGTAAAATTTGACCTTGACAAGCCATTTCTCTTGCACATTGAAGTATAAAAGCTACAAGGTTGCTTCTTCTTGACCTAGAAGGCAAACAAAGCCCTCACAAAATGCCTGACGAAGTCCCTCTTAGTGTCTTTGAACGTTTCCTTCTCCTCAATGCTTTCGAGATTGTTCCAGTGCTTCCCACAGCTTTCCCATGATATCTTGAAGCAAATATGCATAGACAGAAACACACACAAGATCAAATCATCCAGTATATAGTATAAGAGATAAATGAACCAATTAACTCAACATATATCATAAATCGAATGAATAAGCAATCACAACCTATGTGGGTGATCAAGGAATCTCACAAATGATATCAAGGAAGACATAATTGGGAAAGAACAATTTTTTTAATATTAATAAAATGGAGAACAAACTAACAACCTCAAAGCCTTGATGTTACAAGTCTCTTCTCACAATCTCCAACCGTCTCCCTTGATGTTACAAGTCTCTTCTCACAATCTCCAAGCCTCCTAGCCTTATTTTTGCAGCATAAGCCTACCTTCAATAGTCCTCCTCAATCCTCAGGCCTGTGTTAGCTTTATAGGCCAAGAGGGGGAAGTTTGGGATCCATTTCCCGAGGGATTAGATCCACAAATGGTGGGATAGGGGTTCCACAAAGAGAGGGAAGTAGCTTCATGATGGGAAGGATCAAGGCTGAATAGGCATCCATTTGAAGCTTGTTAGTTGAGAAAGATTCGACTAACAATGCTTCTAGACTTTACTTTGTTAGGATATTCCGACACATAGGAAATAGTTAAGCATAACTTGGTCTAGTATATAGTTAGGTAAAGTGTGTTTCTTTAATATGTACTTTTTGTAACTTACAACCCGACGGTCACAATATGTTCTAGACATGAAATGATCCGACGGTTCATTCTCTCCTCGGTATTACCGACACTTGATCCGTGGCTTAACACCCGATTGGTCCATGATCTCTATTTAAAGAGCATGGAGGGTCATTTGTAAGGTGACCGTTCATGAGAGAAGCTTATGTAAATTTTCTTTCTGTTACATTAATAAATTGCTTGAAGTGGCTGCGTTGGCTCAGGTCATGGATTGTTTCCCTCTTTGAGGGTTTTAACCACATCAAGAATACTGGTGTATAGATCTGTGATCTATTTGTGAGCGGTGTCCTTTGGTGTTCTATTTGAGGAACTTACCCTGTAAATTCCTACATGGTATCAGAGCTATTTGAAGGTTGCATCAGTTGGCGATCCAAATCCGAAGCCGGTACAACTGTATCCAGTTGTTGTTTCCTAGATCTATTGTTTATGACTATTTTCGGGCCGAGAGGATTGCTCTATTGTGTTAGGAGCATTTGTTCCAGTGAGTAACCCCTTTTGTTTCACACAAAAAGGTTTCTGGTAGCCCTAGCTACGTCATTTTTAAGATCTGGAGGTATACAGTCTTTATTTGCAGTTTTATTTATTTTTCTCTCTATTTATTTCAATTTATTTATCTCTCTGTTTTTATTACCGGATCCATACCTTTCATTTCTGCATATGCTCTTTGCCCCACGACTCTATGCGATCTGGGCAAATCAAAAACAGAAATGAAGGATTTTTCTCATGCATATTCTCTTTTCCGCCGCGTCTTAGTGTGCTCTCGAAAAATCAAAAACATTGAGGAAAATATTTAGTTTTCGGCAAAATTTAACTTCAAGCCGTAAGGTTTGGTTTTTTTTGCATGTCTGTTTTGGGTTGTGTGGTTTTTTGTTTTGTAAGGAAAAAGGGTTTTCTCAAGTAAGCATGCACTCCAAAGCTTCAGTGACTAAAAAAACCCCTCCTCTTTTCCAAAAGTTACTAACCTTTTAAACTAGCTCACTTGGTCCAAAGTTACTTTATGAGAATAGAAGTCTTGGGTTCAAGTCTTTCTTTTTGTTGAGTTACTTTTTCAAAAAGCACATGTAACTTATGTTTTAAAGTTACTTTATGTAAAAATGTTCTCACCCATTATAAAAAGTAAGTCACTTGTAATTCTAAAGTCTCTTTATCTTTTATTTAAGTTACAATTTAGTGGGTAGCTCATAAAGTACAATTATGAAAGTGACTTTAACTTGTTTATAAAAATGGGTCACATAATTTTTTTTTAAGAGAGCTAATTAGATTAATTCTAGAAAGGAGGGGATTTTTTTTTAAATATAACATTATCATTCACTTCCGCACATTCACGTACTTTGTCAGCATCTTCAACAACTTTTCTTCAAAAAGCCATAACTTTTTCATTCGGACGTCGCTTTCAGAGCTGTTTTTTTTAATCGGTCTAATTTTTCAAGATCTTTTCATTAGAACACTTAGTTTCAACATCTACATCTTCAGTTTCTGTTAAAATGGAAATTCCATGCCAAGTTATTCTTGACAGCACCAACTACTTCCAATGGTGGTCCTACATTATGGATTTACTTAGAAGTAAAGGTCTTTATAGAATAGCCTCAAGCCAAGAATCTAAACCTACAGATGAAGATAAGGTAGTCAAATGGGAAAATAAGCAAGATCAAGCACGTGGGTTGATAGGGATGTCTATTTCTCCAGACCTTAGATTCCATATCGCAGAACTTGATACCCCTAATGAAGCAATGAAACAACTCAATAAAGTTTTTGGAATTAAAAATGAAATTAGAGCCCATCAACTCGAAAATGAGTTGCTTACGTTGGACCCCAATAATTTTTCTTCCATTGAAGATTTTTTTTCCAAGTTCAAGACCCTTAGACTTCTCTTGGAAGGTGTTAAGGTTAAGAAAGAAGATGGTAGTCTTATCTATTCCATTCCTAGGAATCCTTAATGGGGACTTTCATTAATAAAATATGACTCAAGTAAGCATGCACTCCATAATGACTCAAATACATTTATGAAGACCATAGTTGGGAAAAAGGGTTTTCTCAAGTAAGCATGCACTCCATAATGACTCAAATACATTTATGAAGACCAAACCTAGTTACATTTTTCAACAAATCACTCCAAAATCGATCCCAATCTGGAAGCTTGTCCCTACCTAAACTTACCTAGACGAACATATGCCATTCCTTGGTGAACCCATTGAGTGTTATATGCACTAGCTCATTATCGCTCGACTTCTCCCCAACTGCAACTAGTTCATCTCTGATAGAATGAATTATGGTGAGGTAGGTGGTTACATCTTTGCCCTTATGCATTTTGATGGTTCTCATTTTTTCTTTGAGGATCATTTTCCAGATCTCCGAAGGATCCCAGTACAAGTTAACAATGGCATCCCACATCTCCTTCACTATCGCCTTCTCTGTGATATGTGGAACGATGTGATCCCTAACTCCATTAAAGATGGGATCTATTGGTACATCGATAATTGTTGTAGCAAACTCCTTCAGACCATACTCGTCCAATACAAACAACATCTTGGCCTTCTAGACTCCAATGTCAAAGGCTCCATCCAACCTTTCCTAATCTTTCAATCTTGCTGCGACCATCTCTGGAAAACTGCGAACTCAAATAAACTATAGAATAAAACTGAAGAACTCGAACTGGTTATAAATTGGGTATAAACCCTCATGTGCTTTCCTTTCTTGTGCCTACGCTAGTGTCTCCAAACCCTTTGCAACTAGATTTGTGCAGTTCCTCCTTCTTCCCTTAGATATGCTCTAATTCCATGTGAAGTTTTTATTATTGTTGCAATTTCTAGTTGTTATTCCCCTCTCTTTTCAAATTATTTGTCAACTGCAAAATACTTGCAGCAAACACTGAATAAAACACAAATGCAACTTCACAAATTTAAATACAAGAATGAGAAAATAATGCACACACACAAGATAGATGACATGAATATTTTTGATCAAATGTCCCTGGAAAAACCTCAATGTGGGGAAAACTAGTGCAGTAGATGAGGGTCTATATCATTATTAATCTTCAACAAATTGAGAAATTATCATTGCTTGCTTGATACTGGCAAAGCTCCAACAAATAATAATCTCCATTGGAAAAATAATCTGGAAATGAAAATTCTCCTCTGCAAATCGACTTGGCCTCTTCCAGCAAACTTGCACTCCTCTCTGGCAGTTGCACTACTTCCCAAAAATGCGCACTCCCTGCTCTGGAAAATTCGCACAACCTTTGGGAATGATTCCTTGCAAGTAAATTGCCTCCCTTTGCCTCTTAAAGTTACTTGCACCTCCTCCGACAATTCTTCTGGCAACTGGAAGTGGAAATATTGCTCTGCTACGCGCACTAGGTAAATGGCTAACTTGCACTGTTAATTTTGGGCTTCTCTGCAGATAAATTCAACCTCCTCTTCTTGCTATTGAAACACGTGAAAATTGTGGAAATCCTCTTTAGAATCCTTCTCCTAAATTCTCTGTTGAAAACCTTTCTTCTGGTGTCTCCCTCTGCTTCAACTGCACCCTTGCTCTCTCTGCAACTGGGTGAGTCGAATTGCTCAATTGTCTCTCCAACCCCATCAATCTTCTCTTTTAATATCTCATTGAGCAATCGAAAACCAAGATCTAATCCCAATTGATGGCTAAGATCATCTTGAATCCATCAAATCACTTTTTCGGAAGTCTCTAGAGAAAAATCGATTTTCCCCAATTAACACTGATTAGTTAAGCTTATTTCCCTAAGTTAGAGTTAGGAAGTTTTAATTACGGCTTAATTAAATCTAATTAGGGTCTTTTCTCACGAAACCAATTAGGGGTATTGGAGAAAATGTGTTCCTTAGCCTCATAGATACTATTAGAGACTAGAACGCTACAAAAAATTAACAAGTGCAAGTTCGACCCCCTTCCTCGAGTCTCAGGTTTAGTGGATCAAGCTCATAAAATATGCAACAATGCTTTTAGGTTTCGTTCTTTCAAAAAAATTATCCAAGATAAAAAGAGCAAGTTGAATTACAGAAAAGGACAAAAGCATTACTAAAGCAAAAAGGAGGAAAGGATAATTTTCCATGCATATCTTTTTGCCTTTTCAACTTTTTTCTTACTTTGAGCAATTGGGTCATCCTATTTGAAAGAGGAAATAGTTTTTTGCATATGCACTTTGGAGCAACAATGTGAGGTTTAGACAGTTCATTCTCTACTTAGTTTGGTAGCAATAGACAACTCTTCACTTTTCCATTTTCTAGATCTCAAGCTACTACTTTCACCACAAGCAAGAAAATCCATCACAGCCTATCACCTAGGACTGACTATGATGCAATCAATTTCCAGGTAATATGTGATTTTGTTCAATTATGAATGTTCTAAGCTCTCTAAACATATTGAATGTCATCGACTAATTTGTTTTGCAATGTTTTGATAGTTTAGAGTGCACTTATTTTGAATCTATTTCACCTACGGTGCACATTTATTTCTCCCATGTCATTTAAACTTGTTTTTACTAGTCTTTTTAGGATGTGATCTCAACCAATCTCGATTTGTTTTAAATTTAACTTGCCTTTGACTACTCATTGACAAATCAAGAGCGAGCTTTTATTGTGTGCAAATCAATTGGAGTTTTAAGCAGAAACATTAGTTTGATATTAGCATACAACCCATAGCGACACCCCCTTCTAAAAAGCATGGATGGAAAGATTTCCAATTATGATAGGGTTGGTCATCTAGAAGTATCATGTATATTTGTATATGCATTTGCATGATAATAGACTCTCATAACCATTACATAGTTTAGGGATACCCCCCTAGCCTATAGAAACCTTGCCAAAATGAAGAAGAGATTGTATTAAGGTGACAGTGATACCTCTTCTAATAATTACCTGAAGGTTGCATCTGTGAATTGGGGTTTTTTTCCAGTTAGATGTGAGTGTAGTCAGTAATAGGTGGTGCAATGAGGACTGATGATGTCAACAACTTGACTATGATGAGGAACTATTACGAATAAAATATATATAAATATAAGTAATGAGGATAATTGTAATAATGATTAGTTAATTAGTAATTAGGTTGAAGAGGCATGTCTAAATGGGACATGACTCTCTATGAAGAGACACCTGCCTAATATATAAGCAGGCCCCTCACTCCCATTGTATCATCATTCTTATTCATACATTTTAATATATATTCTTGTATCTCAATGGAGATCTTTATATTCCAAGTATTGTGGAGTATTTAACTTGAAGGACGAACTTTGTTCGCTTCATTTGGTATCAGAGTAGTTCGGTCCTCTAGGTTGCTTAACTGCTGCATAGAGCCACCTTCTCCGATCAAGGTCGTTGACCGTGAAACTCGTCAACATTGTTGTCGTTGAAGTGTTTCACTACAAAAAGTTGGAGTTTTTCCATATCACCACTTAGGCCTTTAGCCATGTGAAAAAAAACAAATAAAAAAAATTTAGAGGAAAAACAAAATTCAAAAAAAAAAAATACTAAAATTTAAAAGTTAAAAGGGATTCAACAAAAAAAAGTCAAAAATAAAAATATTAAACAAAAAAAATACATATATTTTAGAAAAAAATAAATCAAAACATATATATAAATGAAAAGTGTTTAAAGAAAAAAAATTACAAAGAAAAGAAAAATATATTAAAAATGAAAGAGTTAAAAAAATTTAATTATTAAATTTTTTTTAATATAACCAAAAACTTAAACCACACTAAAAAAAAGGTAGTCCCGCTCCGCCGTCAAGAAACTGTGACCAACACCTGGAACTCAATGCTCTCGTTTCTACCGTCAAGACTACTGCCGCAACCAGGCCTACATGCCACTTGGTGCTTGACCACCTGCTTCGCTGAACAATGACCCATTCACTATTGCGGACACCATTGTTCGTTCGTTCCATTGGCATTGTTCATTCGTTCCACATGTTCCGCTGTTCGTTCCAACCACAGGTTCCACTGCCACCTACTGCCACTAGCAATTCCGCCTTCGTTAGTTCTTTCCGGTTTTCCGTCTGCCTTTTTCATCCAATCCATACGTCGCCTCCTAAGGTCACGTTTCATAGTTGGTCACATTTCGTTTTGGATACAAAGTCAAATAGGCGAATATTTTGACAACTTAACCACAATGCAATTTTCTTATCCCCGCATTGCTATTTCTCCGACATTCACTCATCCATCTCGACCATTGCTCCCATTTTTCATATTTCCCCCATTTGTAACATTATAATATATGAGTTAATACTATATAGTTGTTATTACAATATCATATAATATATAAATATATATATATATAATATATATCATTGTGGGAAAAAGTCGAAGTTCGGGATTTAAATTTGGCAAGGGTCCCAAAATGAAAAACTCGGGCAAAGTTGAGTTTTTCGGAAAAAAGTCGGGCAAAATTAAAAAAACACAAAATATTCTTTTTTTATATTTTTTTAAACCATCTAGGAGTATCCACAACCATCAATAAATGCATTTCCACATAAACATGTAAAGGAAAGCTAATATATGAATTAGTGTATTATGGAAGTCTAGTCTGCTACCATCACATATCAAAATAGTGAATCAACTCCTGAATTATTGAGTCCTGTTGAGTCTCAACTCTCAAGAGTTCAAAAATGTATCAACAAAAATATAATTAAATGTACATCATGAGTCATCTAAAAGTCATCAAGTAATCCACTAATCAGTCACTGAGATCCTCTTCCCCTTTTACGGGAATAGGGAATGGCTTTGCCTTTTCCTCTAGAGGAAGAAGACCCTGCCCCTGGGGATACAAAATCAAATGGACTCAGTCGTCCTCTAGAAGCGGATGGAAGAGGTGGCCTCTGTGCTATGCTGCTGCTACTGCCCATCCTAGATGGTGTCATCTCCTCCTCAGCATCCTCATCCAGCTCTACTACTGCCTCCTGATCCTGATGTTGCTCCGCCTCCTCCTCCTCTATCTCTGGCTCTCCCTCCTCTGCAACTGCTACATCCTCTAGATCAACACCTAACCAATCCGGGATCGAGTCCAAGATCGGCCTCTCAGTCTCGACTCTCCATGAAGCGGTGGTATCAATATTGTCCAATGAGATGGCTTCCACATCAGTAGGTTTCTGAAGTTGTCTCACCCACAATCGAAGATTGTAGTAGACGTAGACCATGTCATTGAGGCATTGGGACTCTAATCTATATTAGGGTCATAGATTGTAAATTAGTACTTAGAAAATTTAAATATTAAAATTAATCAAACGAATTCAAAAAATTTAATTTAAAATCTTTTTAGTTTTTACTTGTTGCGCTTTTTGGAGTGTATTTTGTCAAATACACTCCAGTTTGCTCACACCCAGAGGAACTGCATGTTTGGCTGAGCACTCGAATGGCAAGCTTTTGGAGATGGGGTACTCTGGCACCATAGCTTGTCCACCAAGCATCTACAAGTTAAAAGAAAAATGAGAAACATAAAAAAAACATTGAAATTCTAAACTTGAAAGTTTGAAACAAACTGAAGCTTACCTGGCATTTTGGTCATCCTATTCTTAATAGCCATGTTAAAACCAAATGTGCCGCCTCCCATCCTATAGACCTCCATTTCTTTAGAAATCTCCTCATGTTCTTCCTCAGATGACACCATCCTCTCGACACAATTGAAGAATCCATCCATCACCTCGGCATCAAATTTGAAACCACAAGCATAAGAAAATGCAGGGTTGAGGTAGACACCTG
>APFE030028848.1:47382-95974 GCA_000404065.3 Pinus taeda
ACTTAAGCCATATATATTTAATATTTATTATTATAAATTTATATGTTAACAACTATACTGTTTTTAACTTTTTATTACAGATACAGGGACAGACATGGATACGGTAGCTTTTTAGAAGATTTTGAATAGGATGAATCATATGACTGGGCTTGGAAATATATAAAAATAAATAATATTTATTATTTATAACAGTATATGTGAGTGCAATGATTATTTTTATGATAATTACCAATTCACTGATATTATTATTATCTCAATGAATACGTTTTAAAGGTCACAATATTTGCTGTAAAAGGCATTATTGGAAGTATGTATCGGTATCCACTTGCTGGTGAGTGGTGACAAAAACATTGCCCTACTGTTAATTTACGTTGGTTCCCTGTACTCATATAATATATTCCATACGATAACCTAAGATTGGCTGCCATCTCTTATATTAACAGAACATATGGTATAATAAATATTAAAAATTGTTCAGATTTCACATCATTATTATGATTCAATCTTCCACGATTCAACTATGCATAGATTTACTCATTGTTATGTCTCATGAGCATTATGCCTTGCTGAATTAGAAGTTATTGAAACTTGAAACTTTGAAAGTGACAATACATATGTCATATAAGTTTATAATAAATTTGGAATTTGGTAACTGGTTAATGGCTTTCCGGCGTCCGTTGCCCACAATGCGCATAGCGGCTAGCCATATGTAATATTAATATATATTATATATTAATAATAATGATATTATTGTTTAGTATTTACATAATACGTAACTTTAAGTTTTAACAGCCTAGGCCCTACAAGTAACGGAATCCGGATTTCTAAACCTGAACTTTGAAGACTGGTCACTCAAGTCTGAGCAGTGAGCATACCTTGAGGCTTGCGGCAAATGCAAACTGAAAAGTTGAAAGCTTGAATTTTGAAACCCTTGATTCTCCACGAGTCCACAACGCGGCGGCGAAACAACCAAAACAGACAGCGAGAAATGAAAATGAACCGAAATGAATGATTTCCGGGTTTTTATCCATGTGTTAATAATGCAAGGCGATTTTTTCAATCGACTCCCGATTAAATCGGGATTAATTCGATTATATTGCGATTTTTTCGTTTTTGAAAAAATCGCCAAAAAATCGGCCGATATAATTGTTTAGCTCAAAAAATCGGATTTTGAGGAATAAATCCCGATTTTTTCGGGACTTTTTCCACACATTATATATATATATAATATATATATATTGTGTAAAGGCCATCAAAGTTTAAAAAGGTTATAAATAAAACTTAAAAGTACTCTTGATTAAAGAGAATATATTTCATATTCCTCAAATTTCATTTAAAAAATTTATATGAATAAATAATAAAAATTGAAGGAATCAAGTTTTGAAGGTTATCGAAAAAATATTTGTTAAAAAAAATAAAAAATAAAAATCACGAGTATTTAAATATTTGAGAGCAAAATGGAATCTATCAATGACAGAAAAGCGCAAATGGAGTCTAATTCGGAATTGAAGGAAGGAAGATTTCCAAAAACTTCACGTAATTATGCTTCAGTGCTATTTAGAATTAAAGGGTCCATTGCTGGAAAATATGTCACTATTTCTATCTCACCTGCCGAAGATAAAAATTATATAACGCCTAAAACCGCAAACCAATTAATGATTCCGGAGTCAAATATAATTGAAAAATTACTCTGTTTTGGCAACAAAAAATATGACCTGACCAATTTACAGTTAAACATTGAGGATTATACATTTATATCGCACTTCTCAGTGCAAACCCTATAGAGCGATCAAGGTGACATTATTTTGGGTTCACCCTAGATGGAAACCCTTGGTTCCTTCATCCTGAATACGAAAAAGAAGTTTTTGACATTTTCTTACAAAAAGGAAAAAATAACACTACAAGATGTCACCATGAAGCCAAATTCAGTAACACCAGAAGACATCCAAGATATTTCAAAAGTAACTTTTCAAGAAGGTAAAAAAGTACTACAAAATATGCAAAATAAAATTGACAAAATCACTGTTGATAGAGATGAAAAAGTTTTGCGACTTAAGGATCATAGCGAAAAATTACTAACACAAATTAAAAATCTTAAGAAGGACAAGAAGTTGTTAAAAACAAGCTAGAACATTGTATTCAAGAGGAAGTATCAAAGTCGCCATTCGTAACATCCCCAGTTGAAGATAAAGAAACAAACACTGAACCAATCAATAGCAAAACTCAAGAAAAGGATCAATTAGTTGAAGGAAAAACACACTCACATGTTACAATCCAGATGATGAAAATTACAAACGAAGATTGTGTACCTAACTCAACAACCCTAGTACCATAAGGAAATCAAAAAATTTCCACACACCTAATAAAAGAGAGTCAAACCAAAAAAGTTCCCTATCAACATCCGAATCATGAGAGTAGACAACTCAACCAAGTTACGTATCAGGATCATTCAAACAACAAACTGATGTTCCAAACAATATTGATGTAACGTCAATCCAGTCCTATGATGACAATTCGTTACGAAATTCCAGTGATCAAAATATTCCATAGAATATTAATCTAGGATGATCTGATCCCTTCTCAATGCGACAATTTTGTTTGTCACTTAGAATATCATATCAACTTGTATCAACAAAGATGATAGTGCCAAAATGAGAAGACATTTGAAACCAAAAAAGAGATCAAGCCTTTTGCATCAACAAACTTTAAGGACAAAGATTTTTTGAGGAGGAAGGCAATGTTACGAATAAAATATATATAAATGATATAAATACAAGTAATGAGGATAATTGTAATAATGATTAGTTAATTAGTAATTAGGTTGAAGAGGCATGTCTAAATGGGACATGACTCTCTATGAAGAGGCACCTGCCTAATATATAAGGCTTAAGCAGGCTCCTCACTCTCATTGTATCATCATTCTTATTCATACATTTTGATATATATTTTTGTGTCTCAATGGAGATCTTTATATTCCGAGTATTCTGGAGTATTTAACTTGAAGAACGAACTTTGTTCGCTTCAAGAACAAAAGCAGTTGTCAAAAAAGATTCTATCTACATTATCATCATCTCCAAAATGCCTTCACATGAACCTCTTTGGAACTAGTTAAACACAAATCTTTTACCCAGTTTAAATATAGTCTTGCTTAGCCGTAGCCTCCAAAACATCTTCACATGGTCTCGAAACTTGTGAAGCAAACACAAGTTTAAACAAGCATATGCACAAATGGTCAGATCAAGAACTTAAATCCACGTTCTTTCCAAGGAACAATCACCAAATAAAGTTACATGGTAAATGGCAAGGTGAAAGTTGAAGTTAAAAGCGATCCAATGAAGATGTTGTTAAGGCAAAAGTGTTGAAGACTGACAAGAATGCTGCAAGTAGGAAAACCAAAAGCTTGACCATGCACTTTTAGACACTGCTGCAATTGTTAATCAATTAGAAAGAGTGGTTATACTGTCATACTATTGACAAAATAAGTCAATATGAAATCCTCGAAAATGTGCTTAAATCTCACCGTGACCAATCATGGATCCAGCCATAATAAGTTTTATTTGTGGGAATTGATCTAAAGGTTTTTCCATCTGTGATTACCAAATGTAGACATATAAGAATAAGTTCTGTCATACCACTGAATGTGGCAATCAAAATGTTGAATACCTGGATGGAGAGCGAGAATGCCTACTCTCAATATGCTTACAATGTCGAGACAGATGGTATGTGGATGGTGAAGAATCTAGTTCATTCTAACAGAAGTTGCATGATGTGGTTCATGCCAATCAACAGTGGAAGAATCATTAAAGATGATATGGATTCAAGTTATAGCATATCATCAATATAGGAGTCAGCAAATGGTGTAGGATCTGGTTCTTGCGACATTGTAGTGGATGAAGTAGATGATGCAGTATCTGTTTCCTACGGAACAATAACTACACAGGGATTAGTGTGCCTTGCATTTGGTGATGAAGTCTGAAGATAATATCCAAGGGCTGCTCTCAGTGGTCTCATGTCATGACTCATGCTCGATAGGAGTAACAATACCATGTCCACCTCCCTTACAACCCATTTGACGAAGGAATTTGGAAACATTGCCCCTCATATGTTGCTCAATGTTAGGAGATAATGGAGATGTGGAAGAAGGATTAGATTTTTCAATGAAGGATAGATTCATATCATATCGCCATGAGCAGAAAATGTCAAAATTCAAGACTCAAAGCATCAAATCATAATCTAAGGCCAGATAACAAAATCTAAAATACTGCATAAATAGTAAATACTAAATATAACAGCCCTTGGCCTTTAGAAATGGGTAACAATACGAGGGTGCTGCATTTGCCCTTACATCAGCAATGGCAACATTTTGTACACGTTATAATCTCCTCTGAGAACATTGGTTCATTGTCCAAGTCCTCTTAGCCTCGCTGAGCAATCCATTCTAATATTTCATTAGTGTCCATATCAATGGCACTTTAATCAATGCAACGTGATATATACATGTGCAACAAGCTATGCAATCATTTTGAATACAATCTGAATCAATTCTAAAATGGTGACGCACTGAAAAGATGAAACTTCATGTGAACTTAATACCTTTCAACTGCCCCATTTGGAGATTGGGATTCCAATTTTCAAACACCAAACCATTAAGTTGGTTGTGTCAATCCCGTGTGTGTCCATGTCAATGGCACTATAATCAATGGGACGTGATATATACATGTGCAACAAGCTATGCAATAATTTTGTATACAATCTGAATCAATTCTAAAATGGTGATACATCTGAATTAATTCATGTGAACTTAATACCTTTCAACTGCCCCATTTGGAGATTGGGATTCCAATTTTCAAACACCAAACCATTAAGTTGGTTGTGTCAATCCCGTGCCTTTTGGAGTGTATATTTTTTTTCCAAGGAAAACCTCAGTGGAAAACCGAGCAGCTGCTTTTCCACATTCATGGATGGCATTTCTAGTGAACCCATCAACAAGACTAGTGCACCTAGCCCAATGGGATTTAAACCAGGCAACTATTGGCATGGAACTAACCAAATGTCCAACAACATTGGCAACAACCAGTTAAGCTAACCACTTGGGCCATCTTTTGGAGCATATATGCTCAAAGAGACTCCAAGTTCTGTCGCAATAAGATGCAGTACAAGTTTGATTCAATACTCATATAGAAAATGACCATAGTTTAAGAGTTTCTTCACTGAAATCCTCCCACCATAAGCTTACCATAGTACATATAATGGAATTTAGAATTCAAGAAGCAAATTTCAAAGAAAATAAGCTTTAGAAATTCATTCAAGAAGTACCTGGTAGCATGTCCTTCCGTAGTTGTATATGACATAGAAAACTAACCATTTACCTACCTATACACCACAAGTTGGCCTAGTACTCTCCTATGGTATTACTAAGTTAAAACAACACCTTGATATGTGGATCTGTTAATAATTGGCATAAGCGAGACAAGACAAGACAGGATCTATAAAGTAGACTACGTTCAAAGGTGGGCACCTCTTCAACGGTCTTAGAAAGGAACAAGTAAAGAAACCCTTCTTACACTAGCTCCAAATGACAAAACGTAAATAAGAATAGTAGTAGAAACTTTTGAAGGATATGTGATGGCAATCCAACTCTACTGTATAGTTTGTTACTCTGTTGTTATGCATATCATAATGTTTGCAAAGATTTATGCATGGCGGTGAAGTTTAAATGTCAAGTAGGATTCAAGTTGAAGAAAGTTACTAGTGTTAAAACCCAAGCAATTCTCTGATTGGATTATCAAATAGACACTGTAGCTTACATCTCTGTATTTTTCAGCTGGATGAGAAAATTGTGCAAATTATTTTAAAAGAATCAGAACTTGAAGGTGTTTGTATAGTGAATCTACATGCTAACTTTTCCTTGTAGCTCTAAAATTATAACATTTTTCCGAGATCCAATTTTTTTTGTGTATTTATGTTTGCAGGCAGAGCGCATACTCGATCTGCAGCGGAGACTGAGTTTACTCGTCAATTCAGGGACAAGCTTTGCTGTGGAGAGGATGTCAAATGTTGCAGATGAAGAAGCATCTGCCAGCAATAGAACACCCACAGATCAGGTTTGTTCTTAGTCAGTCATCTGTTTTCATTCCATGCGTATTAAACGATAACATGGACCTTTGCTCGCAAATAAGTTGTTCAAATTCCCATTTTCTTCCCTTGACGGAACTTTAGGAGATATAGAAAAGATTTTACCTTTTGATAGGTGTTCCTGTCTCTTTATCTCTATTGCTTTTGAAGTCTCAATGAGGTTATGTAGACCATTTCTCAATATATCTTATGCACTTTTATTTTATTAACTTTGATATTTCTCTGTAGATTCGTGCACAGCTTGATGATGCTGTAGCTGGTGAATGCCCATTTTGTGGAGACCTGATGATTAAAGAGATCTCATTGCCTTTTATTAGTCCTGACGAAACTGAGTTACTAATGTCATGGGAAGTAAAAGCTGGCCCATTGCCAAGGGAGTACGGTTTAGCATAAAGAGCTGCCTCTTATCAAATATTCCGAAAACATCAAAATTTGATCTAGATCTGGCAATATATAATCTAAAGATATCAAATCAATTTTGAGGTAAGATAATGATTATGGAGGAATATTTGAAAGGTTATGGGCACAAATAATTGCTCGTGAGGAAGTTCTTTTGAGTTTGGTTTTGTTCTATCACACAGACCATATGCCTTGCCACCAGCACGAAACCTAAACACAAAAAGAATTGATCCAACTGAAGCCCCCAATAACAGAGTAACCCAGTGTACAATGGAGTTTTCTATTTCATAAAAGTATTGTAAGTTTTGATTCCTCGCGTCTGGAGAGAGAAGTTCGGATTGGAAAGCATTCATTGTAACTCACAAGGCGTTGATTCCCCAATTTGAGCTGTAATTAATTCACCACTGGCACGAGAACCTGTGTATTGTGTTCCACGAAAATTAAGCGGAGTTTGAATTATAAACAGCCTTAAATGTGTATCAATTTTATTATTATATGGAATTCAGTCTCTTCTTGATTTTTTTGCTGGTTTTGTTTGTAAGACGTGGCAATATATGTCGACATCAATATCGGCATTTTCTTTTACCTCCGAAAAAATCTTTGAGATTTAGAGTATGTCATACGATGGTCATCAAATGAGTTTTGTCCCAACTCTCCTCTAATAAGACACATTACTGTTGCATCTCTTTTACACACTGAATAATACCAATCATTTACCATCTGAATGCAACTTATATGCCTATGTAGTTTCTGAGTTAAAGTTATTTGACATCTACGAAGTTCAATTTCTCACTTCAAAGAATTTGAAAATTTGTATGTTTATCATAGACGGTGAAATTCAGATGAGATTTTATGGTGAGTTTGTATCAACAACTTAACTTTTTGTAGACGAATAATATTAAGATAAATTTTCCTATTTGTTTATATTTTAATGTATTGAAGTAATAATCTATTAATGTTTTCAAAAGATTCAGATTTAGAGGGAAAAAATGAATAACTATATAAATATGTGGAAGATATTACAACAATATCATATAAATATGTGGAAGATATTACAACAATATCAAATAAATGGATGGTGATTTCTTTAAACAACTTGAAATTGTGGGAAAATTTGCAATTAAGGATATTCATAATTATTATCAGAAAGTTCCAATTAGTATTCTAATTCAAAGACTTTCATCTTCGGAATTTCATTTTTTAGGCCTTCTCTTTGTATAGCATCCTTCACACAAGCCTACAGGGACTTGGATTAACCTTTGTTTACTCTTCTTTGCTAAATTGAATGCATTATGAACTTTTTCATTTTTTCCTGGATTAAATCAACTCCAAAATAAACAAGTCAAGTGGCAACTGGTTGTTGGTTGTAAATATGTAATGGCAACATGAACAAACTAATAGAAACATTAACAACATGAGAAATTGACAAGTTCAAATATATGAGATTTATGGGTGGTGAAATGTGTTGAATTCCAAAATATTATTGAGGAAAAAATCATTCAAATGCTATCCTAAGCTACATAAAAGGATAAGTGGGAATGCCACTTGATTTTTAGAGCCCATTGGTCTTCCATTTCCTTTGAAATCTTTATCGAAAGTACATCTTGTGAGATCAAGAAAGAAAGAACAAGGTTGTGGCATAGATAATGATAAGTAGATATCATTCTTTGCAATTGATACTTCTTTTAATCATGTATATCTATAAGCTTCCTAATTTTATGAAGGGAATGGAAATACAAATGAAAGCTAAAGTTGACAAGTAGGAGACTCTAGCAAATCAGCTTATAGATACAAAACAATATAAAATGTTGTTATTGGTTTCATGTTATTTTTGTTTTGTTTTAATAGTAATGAACAATATTCCTACCATCATCAATCACCATTCAATATTCAAGAATGTAACAAAAGGAAGTAAATATTAAAGATATATTTTAGTATCAATAGAGTTTAGCACACATTGTGTTTTATTGATTTGTTTTCAATCTCCTCACTTCATAATATCTTTGAAGACAAAAAACAATATCTGTTGTTGTTTAGAAAATAATAAATAAATAAACGATATTTCAACTTTTGGGGTGTATAGGAATGTGAAAGGTCGAATAAAAATATAATATTATTCAATGTTTGTAACTAAAGGGGAGATGCGAGAGAGATGCAAAGGTGGAATTTGACACTAAAACACAAAAATATTAAATTTACCATGGGTTGTTGAACCCTAAAGCTTGCATCCATCTTATAACACTAAGGCATGCCCTTATTTTCTCTCCTTTAAACATTGTTGCAGTGACCTTCAATAATTTCCAAATCAATATTCATGTAACCTCTTGCAATCTCTACATAGACACCTGTTGTTGTGTTCCAATCACATGGTGACAACAACCAAAACACTGCATCATGATATTGCACAATGTCATGAAATCACACTAGATTGCACTCTATAAATTAGAACGAAAAGTAAACATACATAAAAGGCCATTCATATAACTTGCTATGAGCAATATGTGTGTATTTTATACAATTATTTTGATTCATTGTAATAAATATTTAAAATAGACTTTTTTCTTGCTGATCATGGGAATGGGTACCTTGTTATAGTGACTTGGGCTAGGCCCAAGATCAAACTAATTGGTTGTCACTATAACCCTAGATTATATCCAATAGATTGCAAGTCATACATACCAATAACTTGTGACATAGAAAGAGTTAAGGTGTCCTAAGGGACACTAGAGTGGACCTCCATCCAAGGGACATCTACCCTACCCTTCTAGCTTTATCACAATAAGCCATTATCAGGGATTTGAACCTAAGTGGGTAGAATGCAAGACCTACCTCCCAACCATCTCAACCCAACAAATATTTAAACAAGACTTCGTCATCCAATGATTTTGCACAAAATGTATAGCCATGCATGATATGAGGGTAACATAACTAAGAACCATATCCTATTAGAATAAGCATTGCATTTTGGATGAAAAACTTGCAAAATTCATTATTTCTATAAATCCTACTTCGATATAGTTTTGTGGAATCAAAATAATGCAATATGCACTTGTTGAAAGGAAACATGATTTTTTGAAGCTTTAATTTGCAATGTCATCTTTAATCACTTCACAACTTAAGATAGATGGCATCGTGACACATAATTTCATTTCTAAGAAGTGATTATAATGCTAAATATATTCAACAAATATCTCATGAAGAATGCATTCATCAATATCTAGTGATAATTTCTTTCAAAGCGTGTGTTGGTTGGGAAAAAACAACACTAAACAAGGAGAATCCAATTTAAGATAATTCTTCAATTTTGTCTCATCTCATTCCAATGTAAGACATGGCATCAAGTTGCAAACATCATCACATCAATACTTGAATTTTGTTCTTGTATTTGTTAATATAGTGAAATCAATGAACTACAACATAGAAAACTAGTTTAAACTCTTAGGGAGGCAAGACTTACATGAGAGAGATAAAATTGGACTGCAAATTGAATTGATGTAAGCACATAGGAGAAATATGGTTTACCAATTATATGTTATGCAACACAAATATATTTGTATATGCAAACAAGGAGAGTAAGCCCCTTTTTTTGTTTCCAAATATGTTAACAATATACCCCTCAATAAGGGAAATAAATTGTGATTAAACAGAGTTGAAATATTCAATAAAAATTTCATGAAATATGGCATACCTAATGCTTAAGAACCACTAATATTAGAGGATCATTCCAAAATAGAATTAGAAGATACTTTAAGCCTCCTACCTCTTAACACTGAAGCCTCACATCACAGTAAACATTCGAGCTCCAAAGCTCTAATCAATCATTCTGAATATTTTACTTAGATTTTAGGGCAATAGAGATCTTTGCATTTCAAAATGGGCTATGGTATTCAATGGTTGTTAGAATTGTTGAGGAATGTAGCTAGTGTTGGTTTTTATAATTGTATTTAAGTCATGATGTAATGTATTTGTCAAAAGAAAAAAGAAAAAAATGTATTTAAATAAAATTGACTTATTAAAGCATGGTTTCATTCTTGGGTCAATTGTTTATATGTCAAAGCCTCCATTGTAGAGTTCTAGGGTTTATGTCAAGTGTCCTTGTCCATGCCATATTGTAAAAGACCCTTCTTCAGATTTATTTGTCAAGAAAGAAAATTATTTTAATGTATAAATAGGTCAATTAGGCCTCTTCCACCAAGTCAGCCTAACTGAGGGGCAAAAACTCCTATATAAAGGCAACAACTCAAACTCATTTGGAGCATTCACTCATCAAGTTTGATTTGCAATTTTTGGGGCCAGAAAAAGTGTGAATTTCAAGGGATAAGAAGGAAAATAAGAATGAAGGAGGTCTCTATCAAACATAAGTCGAAATTCTCTCTCTCTCTCTCTCTCTCTCTCTCTCTCTCATGTAAAGTTGTTGAACTACTAGAGGGGTCGAAGCTACAATGTTGAAGTTGGGCCGAAATTCTGGGGTGTTGCTAAGCTAAAGCTACTGGATAAGAAGAGACTATTGAAGTTTGTTGAACCTAATTGGAAGGCTAACTTGGTGGAGGAGGAAGGTATTTGGGTCTAAGGTCTTTGTCTATCTCATTTTGAATCTATTGAAGGAAGATTTTTTGACTAGGTTTTCCCCTATAAAGGGGTTTTAGCCCTAGCTGAGTGCCTACTTCTAGTGTCCCTAATCTTCATGTTTTTACTTTGATGATTACTTGATGAAAAATAAAAGAACATAACAATATCTCAAGTAATTATCAATATAAGAAAATATTTTTGCCTTTCTTATTTTCTAGCAAGAATAACTATTAAGATGCTTCAAAAAATCTAAGAAAAGGCTATATATGCAAGGTTTTCTTAAGTCAACATTATGCTGGAGAAAAAACAATACACATTGTTGTAAGATATTTGATTAATTGAGATAGAAGTCATTTTTAAACAGTGGATTCACAAGACATAGTTTGGGAAATAAAAATGATGAAATTTGGGGTAGCTTCGAGATAAATTTACTGAAGAGAAATTCAATTACCCCAAAATAAACCCCAACTGCCCCAAGAAGAATTTAAATTTGATAAAAGGAAATCATTATTTGGCACTCCTCTCATTATTATTTGATGTGAAAAAATTATATTTGGGCAAGTAATCTCTAAGGCATTTATTAGCAAATTCAATTTATGTTTTCCCTCCATATTTACAAGTCAGTCTCATAAATTTCAAGTCAGCTTGCCCCAAAGACCATGACCCTTTGCATGGAGAAACAACTACAAAATAACACTTATCCTCCACCATTTGAATTCAATTTCAACTTCAATGTGGCATCTATCTGCAGCATATCTAAGGCATCTCTATGGCCTTGTGTGGCATCTATCTACAACCTATTATGGCATCTCTATGCAACTTCTTATGTGGATCATCTGCAACCTAATGTGGCCTAACTTAATCACTATTTGCGACCTTTTGTATGGCCCTTCTCTATGGTTATGTGTGGCCTATTTGTAGCTCTTCTTTATGGATATATGTGTAGAAATTTCTCTATAAATCAACTAGCTCTAATACCATGTAGAAATTCTACAAATTCTCTACAAATCTCGCTCTGAGACCCCTGTAGAAAATCTGACTGTAGAATAACCCGATAATGCAATATACCAAAGAAAAATACTATAATCTACTTCTACTATCAATTTTCTTTGCAGAAGCTTAAAGATTGAGCAAGATCGAGTTGAACACATATAACCAAAAGAAGAAGAATCAATGCACATGAAACACAGAAAATACTCAAGGGAAAGCCTCAGCTAAAAACCCCACTATCTATATTATCATACAAGGTGGAAACACATCAGAATTATACAAAGCCTTAGCTCTCACAGCTAGCCAGCTCTCAGTACAATCCTCTTGGATGCTCACAGGCAATCAAAGCTTCTCACAAGCCTTCTCCTTTGCCTTACAAGCTCTTATTTCCTTGCGTTGTTTCTCTTGGGTGATCCCCCTGTTACCAAGTGGAACATTAATCTCTCACACTGATCTCGCACCCTGTCAGAACTATATAATCCTCCAAGGAACCTTACCTTGACTGCATGCATGAGTTTCCTTTATAGGAAAACGTATGCAATTGATAGTACATTGTCCTTGACTTTAATCTCAACTTGGTCTTTCTCATAATAGACATGCATGAGTTACTGGTGAGGGAATCTTCAGTGATCTGGAGTACACTGGTTGAGTGCATGCATGCATCAACTGACTGATAACTCACAATTAGTTCCTCAAACAGTTTGGAACTAATTTAACTAGACTTAACTCAGTGAACTAAGTTAACTAATTCAACTCAAATATAACCCAATCTTATCTCCTTAATTAAGGGATAATCTCCTGAATTTAAGGGATAACTGTTGCATGAATGCAGAAAGACTTCTAACTTGAATTTCTCCAACTAATTGATCCATAATGAATTAATTAATTAATTCCAAGCAGCTGGTGAGACTAAATTCGAATTTTAATTCAAAATTTTAGTTCAAGACAAATTAAAATTTGAATATTCTTGTTGCCACATTTCAACAATATGCAGCCTCCTTTGTGGATCTTTGTGGCCTTCTTCATGGATCATTGGTAACATTCTCTATGGATAATCTTTGACCAAGTCTTATGTTTTGGCAGATTGATTATAGGATACCTATGCGAAGATTTCTAGGCATAGTTTTTGGTTGAAGTGTGACAATTTTGTGATCAGGACATAGATTTTCGTGTGAGAGAGAAAGAGGGTTGTGTATGGTAGAGGCTGAGCATGGACCAAATTTCTCTCCACGACATCGGAGTGATTACGACCTAGTTGGAGTTAAGTGGATTGTATTTGCGGTTTCTTTGGCATCTCTTGGTGCGGCGCTAATGGCCCTAACTCTCTATAGTTAGGATATTGTTTGTATGGCCTTTTAGGCCTAAACTGATGTTTCCTTTATGATGTATGTTGCGGCCTATTTGAACAACATTTACGTGCCCTAATTCAATGATGTTTGGGTAGTGGTTCTTGTCAATATGATAATGATATAAGGTAGTGTATTTATGAAAGTAATATATGGCAGTGTTACTCCTATAATAGTGATGTATGGTAGTGTCCTTATTCAGTGATATATGACAATTATTCTTGTTAAATAAAGCATGGCAATGGTTCTAGTGATGTGTGACAGTGATCCTTGTTCAGTGATGTGTGACAATGATCCTTGTTAAGTGATGTGTGACAGTGACCCTTGTTCAATGATATTTGTGCGTATGATGGATGATAGTGACCCTTTGTTATGACAATGATTAATATGCCCATGATATACAACAATGACTCATGCTCCTATGGCGGTTACATGTATGCTATGTGAGACATGTATATCTACTAATTGTGATGAGTGATATGGAGGCAACCTTATGGTTTCATTAGAGAGCTTTTGTGGAGGTCCACTTAATACATTGATCTATAGCCATCTCATGAAGATTTGGCATGATCAAGGGTTGGCCCTTGGAAGCCTAATGTGATTGTTATTGAAAGACTTGTGTCTCATTGTACTATTGGATTGTATGTTTGTTGAACATTTGATGAATATCTAATATAAAAAGAAGAATTACTTATGGGTTCCCCCCTTGTGGGGTTTTTCCCTAGTCTCTAACCTAAATGTTGGTGTCTCTATTGTGTATGATTTTCTTCTAATGTTCATTATTATTCCACTACATTGTTGATGTTAATGTGCTCTCGACATAATTGCTTATGATGAAATGCGGTCAATGTAATGTGGAAATTGTTGAAAATGTTTAAAAATGCAATTATCTACAACAAAGAACTATCTAGCCCTAAAAATAACAAAAATGATATGAAAACCATCGTAACCCTAATGCAATGACCAAAAAGGATAAAAGTGAGTTGGAAAAGGTTGAGGTTATGGTTTTAAGGGCATTGAAGCCAAGAATGAGCCAAGATGGGAATTGAAATGGCCTTGGAAAAAAATAATGAATGTATCAACTTCAATGGTGTAAATGTAAGACATGCAATCATTTTCCCTAAAACCATAATGTGGGAAATTACCACCTAAAAGCGCATACATTACATTACTATGTGTTGCATCATTGATAGAGTGCCATGTTCCTAGGCTGAAACTAGGACCTAGGAACACATGGATGGTTTATGTGAGAAAAAAGGGAACCTTAGAAGATGAGAAACATACCAAGGGAGATGTCCAAGGCATAATTTGTGTTGAGTTAGGGGTCAAATAGGGCCTAGTGGAGAGAACGCCCTACCTTATTATGACCCCAAGCATGATGTGGCAAGGAAAGGGGTTAATAAGAATAAAAAGAGAAACACCTTACTAGGAAACATGCTTCATGGTACTAAGATAAACTTGGGCTTGGTTAAAGGCCCATTTAAGGTTGAGCACCCTCTTTAGGGAGGTGGCTAGGGCATGCTGAAGGAAAGAATTGGTGAGAAATAACTTAAATGTAAGAGCTTCCGTGCATTTGGAGGTGTCTTTCTCCTTTAAAGGGAACCTTTTGGAGTAAGGACATATTATTTAATGATATATTTGGAGCCACGGTTCACCTTTTTGCAAGTTTAGAAGTAAGGATTCATTATTCAAGTCAATTTTCTAAATATTTGGAGGTAAGTTCTTTGCATGAGAAGATGTCATGTGGCATGTTTTAGATGACCAAACCCTTAAAGGAAAGGAATCTTGCTTATGGATATGAAAAATAACATGATGACCTATTTTATTCATTCAAACGGGGAAAATGGAGAACTCTACTTGAGGGCGAATCTAGGGTCTTTGAAAAGACATAGTATTTTAATGTAGAAGTTACTAAAAAGAAAAATATATAAAGAGATATATTCTCATTTGATAAAAGCATGGTTGGAAAATATACAATTCCCATCCAAGTGCTTAGTTGAATATTTTTTACGAGGATTGGAAGGAGAATGAGTTCAAGTTGAGGATGTTCAATTTTTTTGTACTTTTCACCGGTTGATTTGATGGTTAAAAACCATTTTTACAAATTGTTGGTGTAATATTTGATGAAGGGTGATTTCTCTCCAACAAGAAGAGATGCAAAATAAGGTATAACCCTCCTTATTTCTTATTGTAATCATTGTTCATTTAATGTATAAGTGAGCTATCATTTATCCATATTGAGAGGTTGTTGCCATCCATGTTTTTGTTCATGTTTGCACATTATATTTGGTTTTCTTGTAGCTTTTGCCTGATGTGTCTTTAGAAGGTGCCTCCTATAAATTTCTACATATTGAAAAGGCATGTGGGGTTGGCCAAAGAATATTGTTAATATCCTAACCACGCCTCTTCATCATATTCGAACCCTTTTGTTCATCGGACTTGACTTGATAACCCAATTGGATAGTGACAAGTTTTGGTGAATTCCCCTACCCATCTATTTTTATAAATACCAAAAACAAAAAAAACTTTTGTAAGGTTTCACTTGTTGTGCCAAAAATGAATTAAGATTAAAGTGAGTGCACTCAATTGGCAAGGTAAAAATCAATAACATTCTTGAGTTCCCTTAGGGTTACACTTTTTTAAAGGACATTATAACATTTGAAATGTATGTTTAGGAGGTCACAAATTTGCAACATTGTTGAGGGAAAAGCCAAGTTTCAAAGATTCAATAGATCGGCTACAAGGATTTGATGAGGGAATTTCTTTGAAGATCTCTTCTCATCTAGTGACTCCATGAAAAAACAATGTCATGTTCTATAATATCTTGAAGTGACTTGTTGTTTGTAGAGGATAGATAAATCATGTAGTGGCATACATTAGCTTTGTGTGATCTTGATTTTATATTTTTTTGGGGGGTTGGCTAAATTTTTTAGTTGTGTGGTGGGAGATGTTTTGGCCTATTCTTGGAAGATGTTTGATGTAGCTATCTTTCAGTTTGTTACCAAACACAAGGAAATACCTCATATTTTGTTGGGATGATGTCATGGTTGCATTGCCTTTTTTATCTCACTTAGAATTGCATCCTCCTATTGCAAAGAAGGGTAGAAAGAATGCTCAATGTTTGTCAGTGGTATATTACTTTTATGCTATGTTGTCTTTAGGACCTTTTGTATATGTAGAACCCCTTGAGAATGAGTAATTGGAAAAATATTATCAATATTTTTTCTCCAATAATTGGGATTAAAGACATTTTATAACATGTGATGAGAATGTGAATTTTCTTATTATCCCATCATAAATAGTTGACCCTTTGATTCACTTGGAAGCTATGGATTCAATATTATGTCAAATATTCTAGAGTTCTCTTACACCCCACAAGAGAGTATAGTCCTAATATGAGCTAAATTATTACCACCTCAAAATCCATGGCTTACATTACCATTTATTGCATCATTTATTGAACACCTCGTTTCTAGGTTGAAACCAACATCTAGAACCACATCAATGGATGATTTTAACAAGAAGTGAACCTTAGAATATTAATGTTATACCAAGGGAGATGTTTAAGATGTGATTTGTGGTGTGCTAGGGGTCAAACAATGGCCACATGAGAAGACACAATAGACTCATTAGGGGTGCAGAGAATGATATATAACAAGGAAAAAAGTTAATGAGCGTAGAAGGAGAAACACCTTACTTGAAAATGTGCCATGTGGCACTAAGATGCACTCTCGTTTAGTCAAAGGCCTACTTAAAGTTTAGTTCCCTCTTTAAAGAGGTGGCTATGGTATGTTAAAGGTAAGAAAGGGTGATAAATAGTTATAATGGAGGGGCATCTAAGCATCCATGTATTTGGATGAGTGTATCCCCTTTGAGGAGGAATTTTGGGGGTAAAGACATGTTATTTAATACTTTTTCATATACTTGGAAGTATATTTAACTTTCGAGGTATTTGGAGGTAAGGATACATTGTTTGAGGCTTTTTCTATTTTTTAGAGTCAAGTGGTTTTTTGGAGGAGATGCAACGTGGCATTGTTGACATGAACAAACCCACAAACGAAAGGAATTTTACTTATGGAGATAACAAGTGGCATTATAAACTTTTTTTATTCACTTAAAAATGCAAATTGGATCACTCTACATGTGGAGCATTCAAGGCCCTTCCAAAAGAAATGATATTTTATTATAAAAGTTTATCAAAGGGTAGTTATGTAAGGATATTTATTCATATTTGTTAAAGACATGGAATTCCCCTCCAAGCACTTGGTTGAACATATTTGGCGGCCTTGGGAGGACAAGTTCAAGTTGAGGTTTTTTATCCTTTTGTATTTGTTATGGGTTGATTTGATGGCTAAAAAATACTTTACAAACTGATGGTACAAGATTTTTTAAAGAACAATTTTTCTCCAATAAGAAGAGATAAGGTTGAGGTTTAACCCTTTCATTTCTATTAGTTATTCAGAGCCTTTCGACATCTTTCTTCCAATAGGGGAATTTAGTCCTTAATGGGAAAGATTAATTTTTTTTCTAGAGATTCATCCCAGACTATTGTCATGACCATTCATATTCATTGAAAAGCGATCAAATATTTTCTTGGGATTCTAATGATGAAACTGAAAATGCCATCTCCCATGAGGCATAGAGTAAACATTGACAAGATATTCTATTAAGGCACTCTGTGATGTGAAGGTCAACAGTTAGAAATTCCATGGGCAAAAATCCAACCATGCTAAGGGTTGGTGTGGCCCAAGCCAGGTGCGATCCTTGGGTGATTTTGGTGGCTTAGATGCCCTTGGGTTGCAACTAATCAAGCCATGTGTTAGGCATGCCAATCATATCAAAACTCACATAACCTAGCAAAGAAAAAAAATGTCATTTCTTTCGTACCCATACTTGTCAAACATAACTTTACTAAGGACTTTATCAACTATAATAATTCTATTAAAGAGGTCATTTTATCCATCCTCATATGGAAGGATGACAAAGGTTCTAAACCACAAACATCTTACATAAGCTAAAGCATTTCTAAGGTTGAGTCAAAATGCATTTTCATTAAAGAGTATGCTTACTCCTTGATGAAATCCATTAAAAAAAAAATGACACTTTATGCATAGCAAGCATATTGAAGTCAATGTTCCCTTGTTTGTTTTCATGTTCCTTCTATCTCAAGCCCTTCTCTCAAGTAAATTCACACATTGGACTACCAATACCTAAGAACATGACTTTTTCATTTCTACTTTTCACACTATTAGAGGTAGAGATTTGGTCCTTGATTTGGTTCAGCATCTTAAACCAAGTTTAGGGTTGGAATCTTGAACATGATTCTCTAACTAAACTTGTTTTTATTGAAAATGAGAATATAGATCGAATGATTCATCCCTTGTACCTAGATGCAATTTACTATTTGTAGAATGAGTGTTTCCCTCCTTGCCTTGAAAGTCATGAATGAAGAAGGTTGTAAGCCTTCAAATATCTCATTTTGGATATCGTATTATTCCATAGATACCCTAACAACATGCTTTTCCATTATATCAATGAGGAAGCTAGTCAAAACATGTTAAGGGCTATGCATGGTAAGGTCACCAATACTACTCACATTAGTGGACATTTTGTAACTAAAGCTACTACTTACAACATTCTTCACATTGGTTATTATTGGACATAAATTTTCCAAGATTCATTTAAGTTTGTCTACTCTCATTACACATGTCAATAAAAATCAAGGAGATAAAAGATGTCCTCAATGTTGTTATAACTAGTTATTCTTGATTTTTCATCTTCCATGTGGGGCCTCGACTTTGTTAGACATATTGATCCTCTATCCTTTATTGGCCATATATGTATCCATACATCTATTTATTATTTTAACAAATGGTTAAAAGTTGTTCCCTTGAAAAATGTAAGATATGATCAAGTGAATAACTTTTTAGAGATTAATATTTTTTTCCATATTTGATCTTCCTTTGGAAACACTCTTTGAAAATAGGCTTGCCTTTTTCTCTAGGAATTCCACCTAGTTTAGAAATAATTTTAGGGTAAGAAATTACACTTTTTGTACTTATTATTTCCAAGGAAATGGCTAGGTCAAGTCCTCTAACAAAAACTTGATCAGAATCTTAAAGAAAATCATAAGAGACGAGCCTCAAGAATGGAATATGTAACTAACTTATGCTATATGTGTTGACTACAATAGAACCAGAATTAGTACCACTAAGAACCCCTTCCAAATTTTATAAGGATAAGATGCAATTGTTCCTATTAAATTAGAGTTGGCCTCATTTTGTCTTATTTTCCAATCTGAAGAATTAAATTTAGATAACTAGCCTCAATGGTTTCATGCTTTGTTAGCTTTAGAGGAACAAAGGAAACATGTTTTAGAAATTTTGAAAACAAGGTATAAAATTGGTTAGTATTTCAACAAGAAAGGAAATATTGCCACCTTTAAATTTATGGTATTCTACTCAATTTGACAAAGGAAAATAGATCAAGTTCCAAAAGCATTGGTCGGGACCTTATATTGTTGCATCCATATTTGTCAAAAACGTTTTACCTTCTCCTTGATTACTTATTTTCTTATAGAACGAATAGGACATACATCAAGCACTATAGTAATCTTGGTTCACAACTCAAGCATAGTTACATTGTGTTAGAAATTAGCTAGGAAAAGTGTTTTCCATATAGGCTTGGAGCTAGCATGTGGGAAATTTTCCCAAAGTGACTTGGAATAATTTAAATTTATGAGATATAATGTTAATGGGAAAAAGTGCACTTTAATAATGTCATTGAGAGATTAAAACACAACCATTGGATCAAGAGGGCCCAATATTAAATATTAGCCCTTGACCTTGGAGGCTAGGAAGAGGGTCAAAGTACACCCTCTCTTGTCTTTATAGTGGCACGAATCCCAAGGAGAATCTCCATTCTTTTGTTGAGTGAGAGACTCATGCAAAGGAAGAAGGTTGAGTTGGAGGAAGTAGGACGAATTATTGAGTATAGTAGTTAGGTGGTGTGAATTTCAAGACTAGAGTGTTGGAACAAATCCAAAGGCAGTGTGAGAATTAATTATAAACTATACAACAGAGAAAAGGCAGTTTGTACAGTATTCTAGAGGCATGAAAATCGAGGTTGAGAAGGCACATGGGTTTCTAAGAGAACATTATATCATACAATAGTTTTTTGCATGCTTTCCAAGACAATTTTGGTACTAATTTTGTGACTATACAGTCTGTACAAGCTATACAATTTGGATAGTAGTGGGAACACATTTCGAGGCAGGTAGTACATGAATTTGGGGGCTATTTTATGGCACAAAAACTAAGATAATTCTTTAATTTCGTTGTTGTATTAATTTTGTTGCTGATTACTAAAGCATAATAATAAAATCCTCTCTCACAAATTTGTTTTCCTATGGGGATTTTCCAGGCACCTTTGTCCAAATTTTTTGAATATAATTTCACGGTTTGTTGAGTTATTTGTTGATTTAAAAGTTCAAAATTTGCCATCCATGTTGTTATTCATAATAATCAGAATTCAATTTGTTGAGTGGATGCAATTTTATGAGTATATCTTTTATTGGAATTGCAACTTGGGTGTTGACAACGTGTTTGATGAAAGTTCTACAAGTGAAATTTGAATTGTAGTGAACTTTCTGAGTGGTTTTATTACATAGAATTGGAGCTTGGTTGCTTGGATTAAATCAACATTTGGGATAACACCTTGTGCTCAATTTTTTCTCATTAATTAAAGGAGACTTGTTGCTTTTTTCATTGCTATTGGTTTGTAGTTTGAGGATGGATTGGAAGGAGCTTTAAAATTCAGTGCATGGAAGGAGAGGATTGTAATGATATTGGAAGAGAATAAGATGTGGGACATCACAAAAAATGTGTGTTATATTCAACAAGATCTAGTTCAATTAGTAGCCTACAAGAAGAATTTTAAGGCAAAGAATATTCTTCTTGATGTAGTCAAAGACCATGTGATTCCTCATACCGCAAGTAAGACCTATGCTTTTGAAATTTGGGAAGCACTTTGCAAATTATATCAGAGTATAAATCATAATAGGACATTGGTTCTTAAGAAGAAACTAAGTAGCACCAAAATGACAAAAAATGATATGGCCTATTCATACCTTACCAAACTAACACATATACATGATGAGTTGGGGGCTATTGGAGAAGAAATGGATGAATTTGAGTTGGTCAGAATTGCCTTAAATGGCTTTTCTAAACCATGAGACAACGTTGTGTGTGGGATTGTTTCTAGGGATAACTTGCGTGATTAGAAAAGACTATGGAATGATTTCAAGTAGGAGGAATTGAGACTTGAGGGTTGCTCTTCTAGCCAATAGCTTGGAGATGATGAGTAGAATGTGGACCTTGCAGCTAAGGGCAATAATAAATTCAAGATGGGGCCCAAGGATGGGGCCAAGAATAAGAGTGAGTAGAAAAAGGATATGAGAAAATTTAAATGATTAAATTGTCATCAGATGGGATATTATGTGGTGAATTTCCCAAATAAGAAGAAGAAGGTTGTACCTTCTACAAAGGTAGATGAGTTTTCCACATGATTTGAGAAGGATTTATTGTTGATTGCTTGTCATGATTCTAGTGCAAATTCCTCAGATGCTTGGTATATTGGTAGTGGAGACTCATACCATATGTCCGGTGTTAAAAAGTTCTTTACTGGTCTCAAAGAGGATGGAGTTGTTCGGGAGGTGGTGCTTTGAGATGAAATCATAGTTGGGGTAGTTGAGCGTGGGATTGTTTCTTTTCAGAGGGAGTCTCAGTCACCTATGATATTGAGGGATACTCAGTTTGTCCCTGCGTTGAAGAAGAACTTGATATTAATATTCCCCATAGAGGATAGGGGATTTGAGTTGTTGTTCATATGTGGACAAGTACTTATCTACCTGTTGAAGCCCCGAAAATCGGGTCTACAACAAGGGGGATACCCACCCGGTCCAGACCTTGGTTGGCAGCTCCTTTTCCATTTGGTATAGTGGGTCCAACTGGGGATATGGGACCAATTTCCCAATTTATGTGTGTGTGTGAAGGATTGATATTTCTTTCCTAAAAGTTTCTAAGTGAGATGCTCTAATTCTAACTCTAATCTAATGATATGCAATTGTATTCTAATAAATAGAAATATTTAAATCTACACTAACCTGGGATGTAATCCTTCTATTATGTGATCTAAAAAGATTTCAGATAACAATTGGTAATAAAGATCATTCAGTTGTTATGAGAAAAGAATTCAATATAGATAAACCACTTCGTATAAAAAGTTAGACGAAATAGTTGTGAAAAACAAATCGCATAATAAGCTACTTATACATTAAGCATAAATAAATAGCTATCACCGTACAAAAGTGCCAAATGATAACTCAGGCATTCACGCGTTAATGTATAAACAACTAAACATGAATATCAGTTTAACACAGAGGCATAAATAGTTAAGAGATAAAAGTACCATTTATAACTGGTTCTACTCATGAGCTTCAAGCGATAATGATTTATCTCTTCTTAATCCAACATCCACTAAGAGTACAGAAGTGCAACGTCAGTAGCAGATATTAAATGCAAAAATCAATAAATCATGTTCCATTCATTCATTAAAACCTCCTCGGAGGGTGCAAAAGTGCATGTTCTGAGGACAAGCTTTTGATAAATTTTTAGACCCTTCTCTAGATGCATGAGAAGGATTTAAATACTACTAACTAAATCTAAAAATAACTTATTACATAAATGTAGGATACGGTTTAAATGACCATCCTTTTTCTAGGCAAAAATAAAGCAAAAACTATTTCTAAAAGTAAATCTAAAACTATCATCTAACTATTTCTGTATCTACTCCTTAAAATCGCAAGCATTCAACATTTGCTTGAGAAGAGTCGGTTGGCTGACTTTAGCCTTTAATTGTCCTGTGAAAACGAAATCAGCAAGGGCTGGCGCCATCTTTTCGGTAGAATTGATGATGCATTTGAGGGTCATACACTGACTGTGTGGTTTTACCAAATACACCCAGTAAGAATCCCAATTCAACTTAGTTAGTCTTTTGATTGATTCTTCCTTTTCTTGAGCCTTCTATCTCCAGTCTGTCCGCAATTGTTGTACTTATGTACATACCATATTGAAGATATTCCAGACAATTACTACTAGTTTTAGGATTCAAGTTTTAGTTTTTTACCTCTAGCGTTCTTTTTCTGAATTTCTGGGCTAACAGGTAATTGAGCAATTAGAGGCTTTCCATTTCAAGAAGTTTTACCCAACGATTATGCATCGGAAACTGCCTCTGTTTCTTGATCCGGGCTTCCTTGGTGCGATTTTCACCTCTTGTGCGCTTTCTTTTAGTGGATGTAAAGCTCAAATTTTGTGAAAATAATAATTTCATAAGTTCTTGACCCAGAATCTTAAATTGTCTGTTTTTTTATGTCCACGTTGTCCAGTACCCATTTAATCATATCTGTGAAGGGGAGAATTTTGGGCCTTGCTGCTATCCAGTGCAAGAATGAACAAGCTAAATCTGCAATTGATGCTTCGGAAGACCCCTGTGAACCTGCAGAAGTCATAACCTCCATCACCTTGGGATTCTGTTCTTCAAGTAAATTATACATGCCTTCCCAAATCGTGATACTAGCATCTCTGTTACAGGTGGTTTCTGTATATAGGGGTGTCATTTCTTTGTCTTCAGAGCTCGGAGCTTTGCCTTTCTTTCCCATGATATCCTATGTACTGCTTTGTATAGTTCTTTGTTCTTCATTCCTGCAGTTTACAAGTGAGGTGAGAGTAATGGTAAGGAAAGGTGATGGGAAAGCTTTTTAAATGCCGAAGACATAAAAATTATACCACCTTACGTGAACTGACTCTTTGATAAGCGCAAAACCATATTTCATTAAGAACTGGCAACTAACTCATTAATTAGCATTAAAGCGCATAACCAGGTCTTGGTTCATGGAAAAAGTTTTCTCGAATAATGAGCCCGAAAGATTCACGATGAAGCGATTTTGCGATTTGCTTCGCAATATCGCAGATCACTGTCTCGCATTTTCATGGTACCATTCCGCCGTTCTATCGCAATATCGCAAGAGCATGGTATGTGACAATCTTGTTAATGTGATTTTTGCGAAATGCGATTTTGCAATATGTGCCATCGCATATCGGTGTTTAAGATTTTTTAGCGTAAGTGGTTTTTGATGCATGCGATGTGATATATATCTTTTAATATGTAGTCTCGCGTCGCGATTTCGCAATTTCAGAATTCGGCTTGTAAGGGGGTTTCCTATTATCCTTTTTGCGATGCGATTTTTCTTAAGGAATGATTTTAATTTACCTTATCATGAAATTTAAGCTTTTTAGATTTTTTCAAGGATATTTTCATAAGTTTATAATGGCAAGTTTTATTAAAAAGGAAATACAAGCGTTAATTCATTTTTTTAATTTTTTGACTAAGGGTCCCCACTTGTTTAGTATTAGTAATAGCACTAAATAAGAAGGGGGGTTGTTGGTGGCCACAACAATTGGCGATTCACTTGGAAGAACTTGTTATCTCTGCTTTTCTTTTGAATTTTCTAAACTTCCAAAACTGAAAATTTTCCAGAAAGTTAAACTTTATTATAGAAAGACAAAGTACATTATGCTTTTTCCTATTAATGATATTTTGTTTCTTCTATTTTCAACTTTGATTATTTACTCCCTCAAGCTAGTCTTTGTATTTACATTAGTCATTACTTGGTTTATAAAGATAAAAATAAAGTCTTCTCTGTAAATCAGTTTTGAATATGCTCATTTGTCGTAGGTAGAGCCTCTGCTACCAGCAGGCGTTCATAGCCCCGACAGGGTTACCTGTTACCCAGCAATGATCCTGTATCCTACTTAGAGAAATATACAATTTTCAAAGAGAAATCCATATCCACACTTTTTTGCTTTCATTTTCTTTTTTTACCCTTAAAGAACAATGTCTTGGTTTGATAGCCAATTTATGACACAGTCATTCACTTGATTTATAACTTTGTTGAACAAGTTGGCTCGTGATGAGACCCCCTTTCTTTTGATTGCAACAATCTTGAGTCATTGCCCTGTTGTGGTATGCAGTATTGGCAAAGTCAGCAAGCTATAATATCGATGATCATGATAAGTCAACTCGTGATGAGACCTCTTACTCTTTAAGTTAAAGTGTATCATTGGATCATTCTTTGAGCGTTTTACTTCGCTAGGTGGGGAGGAAGTCATTGTTTTCCTTAAGATAGCTCTGGACGACAATGGTAGAGTTTTTGGAAAGAGATTTTCTACAAAGAATCTTCATTTTTGTTATTGATACCTTTCATTGCATTGATATAAAATAATTTCCCACTAAAGGTCGTTTTCATCAAATTTTACAAAGTTGAAACTAGTATCATTTCTAGGTCTAGACTCTTTAACTGTATCTTTCAATAATAAACATCAATTTTCTAAAAGATTTTCTATTTATACAAGCAAAAAACAAAATCTGAAAGAGAATTGGTGTCTTTTGCGTAAATCCCTAATGTAACCATTCACAACTGGTTTTATTATGAAAATAAAAACTAATTTACAAAATAGAAGAATGATCTTCTAAGGAAAATATTTCTTAAGGATCTGTCCGTTAACAGGTAAAGAATCTCTTTTTCCTGTTAAATCCTGTAACATAAAAGTGGACGGACCTATGACTTCTATGATTTGGAAAGGGCCAAGCCACATTCGTTGAAATTTTGTATGTTTCCCTTTTTCCTCGTGAGCCTTGTCCCATTTTAAAACTAGATCTCCCATCTGAAAATATTTTATGGATATCATGTTTGAATCAAAAGAGGCTTTTACTAATGTTTGATGATGAGCATGAGTTCTTTTGGCCTGTTCTCATTGTTCTTCTAACTTAATTATTTCCATTTGCCTTAGTTGTAAGGAGGAAGTTGGTACTTCATCAATATTTTGAACTAAGAATAAAGAGGGAATTGCTAAATGAGTGGGAAGAACCACTTCTTTCCCATAAACTAAATTGAATGGAGAAGTGTCGATGGAGGCTTTCTGTGTTATTCGATCTGCCCATAAAGCATATATTAAAGACTTGTGCCAATTTTTATGATTTTGGTCAACTGTTCGCTTGATAATCCTGATTATGTTTTTATTTGTAGACTCAACTAACCCATTCCCCTGTGGGTAGTAATTGGCAGAATATTTAAGTTTGAAACCCCTTTTGAGTGCAAATTCAGTCATTGCATTACCAGAAAATATGATGCAATGTCAAACATTAAAGCAGAAGGCAACCCAAACCTGGTGATTATAAATTGATCTATGAACTCAATGATATGTTCAGCATTAGTCGTCTTGAGTGGAACTGCTTCTACCCATTTAGTAAAGTAATCTGTTGTTGTAAGGATATATTTATGCTATTTAGAAGAGTGAGGAACAATCTCACCTATTATGTCCAATCCCCACTGGTCAAAAGGTTGCTCAATGTTAATCGATTGTAGTGGCAAGGATGGTTTCTTTTGTCTCCCTGCAACGGTTTGACAGACTTGACATTTTCTCACGTAGTTATGTGAGTCTTTGAATAATGTGGGCCAGTAATAGCCTGCGCATAATATTTTATGTGCAGTAGCGTCTCCAGCATAGTGTCCACCTGCTGGCCCATCGTGGAGTTCCTGCAAAACTTTTTCAGCTTCAGATTTATCAAGACATCTAAGGAGAATAGAATCATAATTTATTCTAAAAAGAACATCATTCACGAGTTGATATTGTTTGGCTTTCAACCTTAGAGCTCTTTTCTTGGTATGATCGAGGTTTGAAGGAGCATATCCATTCTTTAAATAATAAATGATATCAGCGTATAATGACTCAACATTGTTTAGGCTTACCTCATACATTTGTATCTCTGCAGATGGAATTTCGGACATAAGTGATGCTCCGACCAGTATTTTGCAAAAGCCTTGACTTTTTACAATACTTGCTGGTTTGATTTCTACATCGTATTCTTGTAAGGCAGTAACCCAATTGGCTCTTTTCTCACCCACATATTTTTGTACTAATAGATTTATTACCGTTGGAAATGGTACTATGATTTTCATATGGGTTTTGAGTAGAAAGGGTCTAAAATATTTAATTGCTTTGAAAACAGCGTAAGCTTGTTTCTCCACATCTGAATAATTTAACTCGCCCCCCTACAAATTTGAATTGAAGAAAGCAATCAGGGCTTCTGCCTTATCTTGATTTGCTTGAGTGAGTATCGTAGCATATGATTTATCAGAGGCAAATGTATATAAAATAAAAGGATAGGAAAAATTTGGAGTTGCTAAAGATGGAGCATTCACAATTGCTTGTTTGATCAAATTGAATGCCTCAAATAAATCACTTGGAGGGTGGAGCACCAAGAGAGAGGAGATTCTTGCCAAATCCCATTAAGGAATGGGATAGAGATGAATCTTTCATGATAAAGCTTCTAGATGTGATTCTAGGAAAGCTTGGATGGATTGAAAATCCATCAAATGGATGGGAGATAAAGATCCATCAGACATAAAAGCTTTACGGGAGATAAAGGCAAGATTTTATGAGGAAAAGCCTCATGGGAGATAAAGACGATATTTTACGAAAAAGACCTAGGCAAATGGAAAAATCCATAAAGCAGGATGCCGCTAATGGAAACTAAACCATGAAAGAAGGTATTAAATACCCAGTGCATTGATCAATTGAGGATAGCTTATCCTTGGCAAGATCTTTGGCTCGAGGGGAATCAGAGGTGATTCATGGTTGGGTGGTGTTGATCCTCCCTCCAAGTGAGCTTTTAGTTGGTTGTATATGTGTGGATTGTGTTTTATGTTGGTTCTTAACTCTATATTTATTTTCCTACTGTTGAAATGGTTAGATCATTCAATTCAATAGTATAGTAGGTAGTTAGCTTCCTTAATTTATTGAAGGAAAATAGTATGCTTTAAATTATGTGATCATTTTATAGGAGAATGATAACTATACCTGATAAATGATTTTGGTTCTAAGTTTGACATTGTGAAACTAGAGCTTCATGTTATTTAATACATGCATTAATGTACTATAAGTTGAGTTGCATTCATTGATGTAGTCCACTTTTGTACTTGCATTGCATAAGATATCTATTGATGATTCTATATGTATTCATGTAATTAATCTCATTCTTATGTATGTGGATGAGTGAAATATCCAATGAATCTAGAGGTGATCATCATTTTGTAAGTAAAGGATCAGAGTATGTATTTAATGCTATATAAAGTTTCTAGTTAATATGGCAGATAGTTGTGGTTGCATGCAGATTAGATGGTATAATGCCTTTAACGGAATAGTCTATGATGATTAGATTATCTATTGTATGTATACTCAATAAGGTTTGATTTTGCATTCTGCCTATTGCTTAAGAGTAATCCTTATGATGAAAATGATGAATTCTTATTATGAATGTGTTCTTATTGCATCCTTATGTAGCAGTAGGGCATATTAAGTGGATGAAAACACTTATGATCAATCTGATTAAAGAGTAGATGTGATGAAGGTTTTGCATGTGATTATCTGAGAATGGATTTTATAAGTTTATGCATGCATATGGTAATTAGAATTTATTAGTGTTCAGGAAAGTTATTGGCATGAGATTTAGAGGCATGCAAAGCAATTAGGAAGAAATTTCTATCTTTATATCTAAGGGTCAAGGATATCGATACCTTGCATGCATGTTATGGTTCCTCCTTTCTTCCAAGTTGTGGTTATGTTAATAAAATTCTTCAAAGAAGGTAAGATAATGTGTCTATGGTATAAGGTTTCTCCTTGGATGTTATGTAGCAGTTCGACTAGGAGAGGGAAACATGGAAACTTAGCTATATTTAAAAAAAAATAAACAAGATTATGAGGTTAGAGGCTATTTTTCCGGGTAGGCCATAGAGGTAAGTTACAAATTGTATCGAAGCAAAAGGAAAAACATTGAGGCCTATTATGGACTAATCCACCTCCGTAGCATTTCATTCATAGGCTTTTGATTATAAAAATCCTTATAAGAAAGACGAAGCTCGGATTAATATTTGCATGGTGATTTAATTGAGTTCAGCCAAAATTAAAATTTTATACATAATAAGAAAAGGTTGATTAAAGTTTGATTTTTGAAACACAAAACATGGGGATATTATTCCTTAAATATGGAATCCAATATTAAAGTTGAAGAATTTATAAGCCTTCCATAAAAAAACCCAAGTGACAATTCACTGTGGAAGAATTGTCGATCGTGCAAGCGAAGGCAAAGAAGGACGATTTTATTTGGGAGCATTAATATCTGTGTAGTCAAGTTGTTATCATAATGGCTTTTGGTTGTTGTGTGATAAATATAGGGTGCTCTTTTGTTTGCTATCATTCCTTCTACCCTCTGTTCCTCGTCACCTTCTAAAGCAGCTACAACACGATATGAAGGTGATAAAATGACCAAAGGAGAAGCTTGTATATGTTGTATGACATATTTTGGCCATAGAAAGGAGTGTTGCAAAACAAATTCTTCTGTGGAGACTTAGAAGTAATAACAGAGGGTTTTGATGTGGATTCATGGATGGATCATAATCCAACCATCTCAGCAACCTACGTGTAGTCCAATAGGATGAGGTTCTGCAACTTGTCTATAATAATTCTTCAACTGACACAGGCATATAAGACATGCCAAAGCAGAGGCAGTGGCTTTCATTTGATTTTATGGATAAAATCACGTTAGTAAATGATGTTTCCTATTTTCGGTTTTCTTTACCGCATGTGTGAAGGAACAAAAAACTGAGGAATGGATAATACCATCTGAGGCATTATTATCGTGAGTTTGGATAGAGTATCATGCAAAGGATGTATGCCAATGATGATAGTATGTAGAGCACCACACAAAAATCTCGGTTGTTGTTTACTCATTTGTAATATCGTGTCCTTGTTAAACTGTTCGCCATCATGACCAGTGCCAAGATGGGATGACTAGTATCCTTCCAATGAGATAAAAGTAATGACACAGTGGAAAATTCCGAAAATCACTATCACTGTATTCGTTTAGATGTCGATCGAGTGGCTACATTGTTCCATGAGGATCGAAGAAAATCCAGAGTTCGTTGTTGCCTTTGACAATCTATTGTTTACTCACACTATTTCCTTGATAAGGTTGTTGTTTATTTTTAAATATTGCTTTTCGTCCGGTTTCACCATAGTTTCAGAGGGATAAAGGGAGTCGTAGCATGGTTGTTTCTTTTTGAGCAAGTGTGAATGCCTATCCTCCAACTAAATACATTGGATAATAATTATCCTCATGGGTGGGATAGAGTTATCGGCGCTTGACTATATCCATACGATAAACAGTATAAAAATGAGAAGGAGGGATACTGTCATCAAACGAGTTCTTTATCCATCGATGTGGGGAAGCTACGCATAAGTAAATAAGCAAGCTCAGCTTGGAACAAGCTATCTTGATCTCAAGTTGTGAGAATCAAACCTAATGGTTGTAGAAAATTATGAAGCTATAAGTAGGAGTAGAGATCGATGTCCCAGGAATCACTGTGACAAATACGTAGAGTGTGCAGCGGTATTCATTGCCTTTTGAGGTTTATTATAAACTAATATATATATATATATATATATATATATATACGCTTTTTTTCAGTTGATATTAAGTGTGAAAAGTGTTGTTTAGGAATCTATTTTAGATGTTGTAAGAAGTAATTCTCACTTGCTCCATTCTTAGTCCATTGTTATTAAAATTTTCGCGTGAACATTTATACCGATAGGCACATCAAGCCAAAATCTCTCGGTGATCGAATCAATTTTTGTGTGTTTCCAGGAAAGTATTCCCATGTTCGGGACTCTCAAATAAGGCAAGAGAATACAATTGAATAACTTTTGAGGGTTTGAAATTCTCTTCCTTATTCAAGACGGATGACAGACACACTTTTTGCCTCGCAAGAATGGGAACGGTTATCACGCTTCCCCTACCACTCTTGTTCATTCCTTCAAAGTGTTGGGCGTCAAGTCCACTTCAAGAAGTGGACACGATGAGATTTAATTGTGTTTGGAAGAGAAGGACGACATGTCCACTCCAAGATTGATGTGGCAAGAAATAATATATTTCCTTCTACTAAAATCTTAAATTGAGCCACATCCGTGGAATTACTACATTTCTAAGATACTACATTTGCTGGTGAGTCTATGACAATTTCCTGTCATCCATGATGAAATAACGGCATGTTCCAAGATGCTAAAAATGAAAACATCAAATGGCTTACACTCCAGTTTTTCGAGGGCAGCCTTTTTTTCTTGACAGGAAATTTCTTCATGAAATGACAGGAACATTAATCCGGGTTAATTTTCTCTCCTCGACTTTTGATTTTTAAGCGATGCTTTATGTGTTACATTCTGTTTTGCAGTAGCAAATGGCTGTAATAATGGAAGCAATAGGTAAATTGATGTCACCAAATTAGGTGATACCGACTGTGGATCCTCGTATCAAAATGGTAGGGTTATGCTCAAATAGATATATATATATATATATTCCCTTATGGTACTTATTCCTATTTAGTTTTCATTTTAAGTGAACTGGCACAAATAGGGGAGACAGTATATTAAGTAAGTTGTTTCTTTTTCGTAAAAAAAAAGTAAAAAATCTAAAGAGTACAAAACAATGTTGGTATATGGGAAGACCGTGACGATTAGATATGGAAAACCATAACAGTACATATTATTTTAAATCTTAATGGGTACAAGCAGCCAAATTATGCAAGTGTCTCTTATTACATCAAAGAGTAGAGTTAGTGGTGAGTGGCATAGTAGGTAGTTGTTATTGATTAGGCCATGGAGCTATCCTACTCATGATAGCATCTGCATGGACCATTATTCATAAGCAGAAATACTTATATTCATATTGTTTTTATGAGTTGAACGTATATGGTTGTGTGAGACCTCTATTGAATCTGAACTTGATCATCACTATGTTACTATGGAACATAGTATGCTTCTAATGCATAACTAGATAAATATTTATGTATGAGACCTTGGTGCATGGAGAACAATATCGTATGATGCTTTAGTATTAAATTCTACATGGAAAAAGTATTTTTGCATGAGAAAATAACTGCTCATTTGGAATTGCGTAGAAAAGTCAAATCTTTATGTTATATGAGTAGAGGCAATTATCTACCCGCAATTGCAGTTTATTTTGGTGGGTTGATTTTTTCAGATTATGAGCATGATTATGGATAAGAAACCATATACGTAAACATGAAACATTATTAGCATGCATGAATTATTATGTACTTATGATAAGCAACAACAAAATGCTATGAGCATTTCCCATATTTAAAAACAATAGATTAAACACATCTTGAAACGGTTATTGGATTGACCAAGAAGGTATTAATTCCTACTGCTATATAAAAATCCTTATAACTGAAGTATTAAGGCCTACTTAAGAAAACACAAAACTATATACCATAATAAACAAGTGGCTTAAAAGGATGAGGATGGATTTTGTTTAAATAAGTATAGTGAAGATCAATGCCATAGTATGTTGGTGTGTGATACTTGTGGTGTGAGACGTGTGATAATGGTGTGATCATCATCCGCCCTCGAATGTCCCATAGCATAAGGGTGTGTAGATGCATGGCTAAATAGAATCTCACTTCATACTTAAAAGGAGGATTATATAATAGAGGAAGTCCATGGTTGTATCATTGTTTTATTGTTGTGTAATGATACATATACCCATGTATTGTCATGGATTGCTTTGTAGGTTGTTTCCATAGTCTGGCTGAGTGTCATTAATATAAACATGTTTGAAGAGGATCATGCTTAATATCCATGCATATTAATGAGTTAAATTAATCTTCCATGTAAGCACATGTCTGTGCAGTATTATAGACTTGTAAGAATATTGTATTTAGCAATTGATTGATGATAAAAGGGTCTTGATGTCATGCATCCATATAAGAAAGAATCTTGAGTCTAAATCGAGTTATACATGCATGGGTGGTTATGTGCCAGTAATTAATAGGCAAAGTATGCATGACTATGTTTAAGAGTTAGGCTGGAGAAGGAAATTGAAGGTTATTATCCTTACTGTCATGAGAAAAAAATCTTATAACTAAATTGTTATAGCATGTTATGTGTCATAGTGAGCAATGAGTTAAAATTAATGTTGTTGATTTTGTTTAAGATCGATAACAAGTAATGCACATAGGAGGAAGATATGATTACTTGAGTGAAACACTTACATATGTTGCCTTCATGTGCGAAAGAATCACACTTTCTCATAAAACTAGACTATGATAAAACCAGAAAAGAAATTGACCATGCTTATTAGAGAATATGTGGTAATTGATTTAGGTCAAAGGTTAAAATATGGTCATCTTGCTATAAAAAAAAAAAAAAAAATTATAAATGGTATAATTTCTATGAAAGTATTATACCAAGGTAAAGGTTTTTAGGAAATAATGTTATGATGGCAAGAACATGTTATTGTACAAGACTATATAACCTGTACAAATTGTCTTTCAATGCATTCATTTAGAATGTGATTTGTTCTTCCGTTGGAAGAAAGTGTGATTAAGAGAACCTAACTTAAATATGTTATTATATACCATGGCCTCTGCATCTTTCATTGGATATGCATAGTGGGACCTATAAGTATCCTTGAGCATAACAATAACCATGTAAATTAATAAGAACGACAAATTGTATGTTATAGACCACTGGGTCAATTATATGGTATCCAACAATCTATTTAAATAGACTAATTTCATACGAAGAGAAATACATATTTAGTACCAAGAAATATTGGGAGGTTCCTTTGTTGGGTTGCATTAATAATATGTCTGAATAACATAAGAAATGTGGCATAATCCATATTGGAATTCATAAAATGGATAACTGATCTTTTAGTTAAGGGGGATTTAATGTTAAAGAGGGGGAGCTAACATGTAAATACCCTGAATTCATAAGTACCTACAACTGAAAATATGTAGGATTGAAAGTAATAAAAATTTATTGTATAAACTCATGAAGGGGAATGAGATGTTATGCATGATCAACAAGTTGTTGAAGCATAAAAAGGGCAATAGTAAATCATACCGGATGAGTTATGATATGATAATTATTAAACTTCAAAATATGTGAGTTAATAGCCTGCTTTAGAACATTAAGCAGAAGGTATGATTAAGATGAAAAAATGCATGAATACAATACTATGCCACTGATATTGTAACCAAATGAGATCTGGAAATGATCTGCACTTGACATAAAACTTTCTTGGATTCATAAATGAACCATGTTCATGGGAATTCCTTATAAAATAAGCATGATTGTTCTAATTATCATAAAAATATAAAGGAATGTTTGGCATGATTCTAACATAGTAGAAAACATGTGGTTAAAACTTATGTCATGCATGTGATACCATGAGGATGGTATGATGGGTTGTAGCACAGATAATACAATTTACAACAGTACATGCGATACCCATATGATTACATGTGTTACATGATTGAAATATGATATGTATATCAGTATGTATAATATACCTTGTGTGTAGGTATGCATAAATACATTGGGTAGATGTTTGGTAGGGCAACCGACCTGGAGGTTGCATAGAAGAGGGAAAACAAGAAGTGGTTCAAGGATAAGTAACCATGGTTAATTACAGTTTGGCATACATACAATTATGATGAAAATATATAATGAATATATATGGTTATGTGAACTAATCTGTTATGACATTGCAAGCATATTTATGTGGAAAATATGCTAGCAGATGTGTTGTATGCAGAGAAACTACAAGAAGCAGATGTTCGACAAGAACATAAAGTCTTGGAAGAATGCCAGAAGAGAACCTACATTCTTCAGATAAAATGAAAAATGAGCAATATTTGCTTTAGTAATATTGAGTAATAGATCAGGATATTTATCATGGTTAAAATTTTGCATCTATAAATTCTCGCAAATGGTTTGAAAACAATGTTATAGGTAGCTACGAAAGGAGCACACTCCTTGAGACTGATGTAGCTATGGAAGAGGAGAACTCTTTGTGACCAATGTAGCTATGGAAGAGAATCACTCTTGGTGATCAATGTAGCTATGGAAGAGGAGCACTCCTTGTGACTAATGTACATCGTAAAACATTGCATCAGAGGGCAGAGCCATGAGAGTTGTTGATTCAAAAACCAGCTACCTGTGAACAAGGACATGATGTAGTGATACACCGAGGATGGTGTAAAATTTAAGGGGGGGAGTATGCAACAACCCTTCCTTGTGTGCTAAATTATTGTAAACCTAAGCTGAGTTAAAGCTAGGTGTGATATCCTCCCTTGTGTGTTAAATAAGTGTAAGCCTAAGCTGAGGAAATCTAGGTGTGATACTCTCCTTTGTGGGTTAAACTATTCTAAACATAAGCTGAGGAAAGCTGGGTGATATGTAATATGAAAATCAAATGTGTTATTCAATAAATTAATAAAATAAATCACTTGGAGGGTGGATCAGCAAAAGATAGGAGATTCTTGCCAAATCCAATTGAGGAATGGGATAGAGATGAATCTTTCATGATAAAGCTTCTAGATGTGATTCTAGATAAGCTTGGATGGATTGAAGATCCATCATATGGATGGGAGATAAAGATCCATCAGACATAAAATATTTGCAGGAGATAAAGGCAAGCTTCTACAAGGAAAAGCCTCATGGGAGATAAAGATGATATTTTCCGAAAAAGACCTAGGCAAATGGAAAAATCCATAAAAGCGGGACACCGCTAATGGAAACTAAATCATGAAAGAGGGTATTAAATACCTAGTGCATTGATCAATTGAGGAAAGTTGACCCTTGGCAAGATCTTCGGCTCAGGGCGAATCAGAGGTGATTCATGGTTGGTTGGTGGTGCTCCTCCCTCCAAGTGAGGTTTTATTTAGTTGCATATGCGTGGATTGTGTTTTATGTTGGTTCTTAACTCTATATTTATTTTCCTACTGTTGAAATGGTTAGATCATTTAATTCAATAGTATAACAGGTAGTTAGCTTCCTTAATTTAATGAAGGAAAATAGTATGCCTTTAACTTTATATAAAGTCTCTAGTTAACATGGCAGATAGTGGTGGTTGCATGCGGATCAGATGGTATAATACCTTTAACATAATAGTCTATGATGGTTAGATTATATATTGTATGTATACTCAATAAGGTTCGATTTTACATTTTGTTTGTTGCTTAAGAGTAATCTTTATGATGAAAATGATGGATTCTTATTATGCATATGTTCTTATTGCATCCTTATGTAGCAGTAGGGCATATTAAGTGGATGAAAACACTTATGAGCAATCTGATTAAAGAGTAGATGTGATGAAGGTGTTGCATGTGATTATCTGAGTTAATGGATTTTATAAGTTTATGCATGCATATGGTAATTGGAATTTATTAGTGTTGAGGAAAGTTATTGGCATGAGATATAGAGGCATGCAGAGCAATTAGCAAGAAATTTCTATATTTATATCTAAGGGTCGAGGATATCGATACCTTGCATGCATGTTATGGTTCCTCCTTCCTTCCAAGTTGTGGTTATGTTAATAAAATTCTTCAAAGAAGTTAAGATAATGTGTCTATGGTATAAGGTGTCTCCTTGGATGTTATGTAACAGTCCGACTAGGAGAGGGAAACATGGAAACTTAGCTATATTTAAAAAAAAAAATCAACAAGATTATAGGGTTAGGGGCTATTTTTTTGGGTAGGTCATAAAGGTACGTTACAGGAGTCTAAGAGTCACAAAGGGGAATTTCAAGGGTCACCCCACCCTTTGTTATAAATACAACCTCATAACTCATAGAAGGGGCTTTTAGGTGCCAAGCTTTTGCTAGGCATCGCTTAGAGAGGGCTTGGAGAGTATTATGATGAGCCTTGGCTTCTCCATAGTGAAGAGTGATTAGATCTTTTTGGAGGAGTAGGCGGTGTTGACTGTAACATTCCACTATTGGGGCTAGTGGTTGTCATGGTTGTATGTATGGATGGAACTTTCGTTTTATATAATATAACAAAGCCAGCACGTCTTCATGTGTATGTTTTTATTGTAGTTCGACTATTCTAGTTACTTTAGCAATGTATGTTGTTGAACTTACACATTTGTGTATGAACTATTCCGTATATGATTATATGAATCTTTTGACTTTGTTACCGAAGAATCCACAGTAAGAACCATTTTGTATGAATCTTGCTGAAGTTGTGTTGTTGGTTTAACCCATCACTTTGGATTGTCGACTATTCAGCTTTCCAACTCGTGTGTTCCTTTCTGGTTATGTACTATTACAAGCTTCTAAGGGGCACACTTCCTTTCCCCCTCTGTGTGGTATAACCTACCCATGCATCTCTCTTGACTCGCAGCAAGGTCACACACTTGCTTCAGAGAGAGATATATTTCTTGTGTTATCACAGTCAAGGCATAGCTTTACTGCCCACTGCTTAGACTCCTACTCCAAATAGTCTGAGGTCTGTTTGGGACTTCTTACCGAGGATATCCCTTGACATGTTGGCGGATCCAGCACCATCAACATTTTTGGCGCTAGAAGGAGGACCAAATGACAAGTTGAGTCCTAAAAGTATGTTTTCAATCTTCCCATATCTTTCATGACAATTGTACAATTTATCCTCTTAGATGTATGTCTTATGGAAATGAGTTTGAAATCTCGAAGGATCTCTGGAATGACTTGTCAAAAAACACATATAAAGGTGAAGGCGAAACAACCTGGCATAGACACGGAGTTGTCTTTGCAATTATATGTCACAGGTATGGAATCTATGATTATTACAAGACCTGCTCATTCTTCACATTCACACTTCGAGGTCATACACTACAATGGTGTGTCACACTTCCCAACGCATCCATTCACTCTCTTAATTAGTTGGTTTTAGAGGTAGACCATGCTTTCCATCATTATGACCGTAAAGAACTTTGTAAAAAAAATTGCAGTTACAGAAATCCCCTGATGAATCCTTGTTGAAATTTTGGGAACGCTTTCATAATCTCGCATTTCAAATCCCAGAGGATGAAATTGGTTGGAAATTTATTCGTGAAAGATTTCAGTAACTTCTTCACATATCTGAAAATCCACAAGTATTAGAATCATTTGAACCCCTCCTAGAATACCTTAGTGTTAGAGATACCAAATATAAGATGGACAAGGTTACTGCCACAAGTGATTGTTCGTCCTCTTATCATCAAACAGCTCTAGCCCCGCAGTGCGATGTGGGAGAAGGTGCACACCCATTTGTTTAACTGTCACATCCTCCCACCCCACTTGCTCTTGATTTCTGGGAAAATTTGGCTTGAAAGGCTGATGGTTGTCACGTGAAATCATTCTCTCAGCCTCTGTCTTCTAGTTCCATTGATCCTCCCAATTGCACCGTGTTGTGTTCTCTTGTTCTGGACTCCACATCTTGTGTTCATGAGGATCAAGTTATCAACGGAGTTGGTATTGTGTAGCCAACCTGCACTATCATTTATGACGAGTATGTGTGGGAATCTAAAGAAGAACCCACAGTGAAGGATGATCTCCTTTTGTCCACACCTCATCCGCTATTTCCTAACATCGTTTGTGATTCTACAATTTTTTATTTTCCTTGTGAAAACTCATCCCCGGATGCTTTTACTTCTAATCATTCACAAAACACACCGAATGTCAATTTGTCATTTTATTGTGGAGAGGACTCATATTTATTTCCAAATCCTTCTAATCTATCATCTTTTCTTTCCGGAAATGCAGAGGGTGAACATTATTTCTTCTCTTTAACTCCTTTGTATGATTCATCAAATCATGAGGATATCGATGAACATATCAAATTTTCTGATCCTAGCTGTCTTGATTTCTTCACTCCTCCATTCGATCATGATGTCGATTTATTCGCTATTGATCTTTCTAAGCCACCCGTCTTTGATGATCTACCTGATGATGAAGTAGAAACCCCTCAAATTGTTGAGGCACTTCAGCCTGCACTGATGGTTATGTCATGCCCTCAATGTCTTGAGGTCAATCCCCACTTTTGATCAAAAATCTAATGAAACACCCCAGGCTCCTCGTCACTCTCCTGCCTACATTGAAGATCAATCTAGTTCATAGATCTCACATCCTCCACCCAAATTACATGATCCAATCGCTCATGCATTAGAGGAATCATATACAAGGAGCACTCTTGTGAAGCATAAGTTGTCTTTATTTTTCATGTTTGCTCGTTTCTCACAGTCAAAGAGTGTGCATGTTTGTTGTTTGTGCACAATGTATTGCATAACCATGATACGTCTACAGAATTATTATCTTGCACTTTTATTATTTTCTTTTCTGTGGACATTTTTAAACTCGAAACGTTTTGGTCTTCATTGTTTTATCTTTCTTGTTTGTTGGTTTACACGCTTATCTTTCTTGTTAACCAAACCTTCACCAACATGGGTCAACCAATGCGCCGGTGGCTACAATGGAAATTTCACTTTACGTGAATGAGCCCATGCGCTATATAATTTAGGAGTAGGAGTAATGTTTTCCTTTGTTTGCATGTTTTCTTTGCTTTCTTGTTTGTGTTTCTTGCTTTCTTACTTGGTTTTCTTTCTGTTGTTTCGTTTGTGTGCTTGTTATACACCCATAGGTTTAGTTTCACATGAAACCGTGTATGGCTCTCGAGACAAGCAAAGTGAAGTGCAAGAGGACTTGTACAACTAACAACGATTGGTTAGCTATTGTCCTCTCTCTTTATGAAGAGATTGCTTTCTTTAGTCGATGATACCTTGATGGAAAATATGTTTTTTTCAGAGTGAGTCTTTGCGAAAACACAACGCTTGCACTTTAACTAGTACTGCCTACTCTAATCGGTTTTTTTAGGGTTAACCCTTGTTAGCTCAGTCAAGTAGATTAAGGTGGGGGTGGAACCATAACAAGTATTTTCAGATGTATATATAACATAATTCTCTGAAGGGACAATCTATTTTTCTCTCAATAAGTTAGGATCCATCTTCTGCCTCTGAAATAAATAAGTGCCTATGCACAGTTCTGTGAAAATGAAAAAAATAAATGAAACAAAAAAAATAAGGCGAAAGAAGATAAAGGCTTCCTGTGCAGAGAGGTGATGCATGTAACTCCAACAGGATATTGACCAGGCTCACTGGCAACAGATCAATGCTTGTGTTCCTATGTGACTCCTTTGGGGTACTGTCCAAGCCTGTTGGCAGTGGAGCAAGAACAGATATGAAACTAAGACTCTGACATTTAGATTACTTGTGCATCAATATACCCCTCATCCCCAATCAAAACAACTCAGTTGACTTGGTTTTCTTTCTTTTTCTTCTTCTCTTTTCTTGTTTGTTTGTTTGCTTGTTATACACCCATAAGTTTAGTTTCGCATGAAACCATGTATGGCTCTCAAGACAAGCAAGGTGAAGTGCAAGAGGACTTGTACAGCTATCAACAATTGGTTATCTATTGTCCTCTCTCTTTATGAAGAGCTTGTTTTCTTTAGTCGATGATACCTTGATGAAAAATATGTTTTGTTCAGAGTGAGTGTTGGTGAAAAACAAAATGCTTGCACTTTAACTACTACCACCTACTCTAATCAATTTTTTTAGGTCAACCCTTGTCAACTCAGTCAAGTAGATTAAGGTGAGGGGGGGAACCATAACAAGTATTGTTAGAGGTATATATAACATAATTCTCTAAAGGGACAACCTCTTTTTCTCTCAATAAGTAGGGATCCATCTTCCACCTCTGAAATAAATAAGTTCCTATGCACAGTTCTGTAAAAAATGAAAAAAAACAAATAAAGCGAAAGAAGAGAAAGGCTTCCTGCACAGAGAGGTGATATACTCCAACGGGGTACTAACTAGGCTCACTGGCAACGGATTGATGCTTGTGTTCCTGCGTGACTCCATCGGGGTACTGTCCAAGCATGTTGGCAGTGGAGCAACACCAGAGATGAAACTAAGACTCTGACATTTACGTTACTTGTGCATCAAAATACCCCTCATCCACAATCAAAATAACTCAGTTGACTTGGTTTTCTTTCTTTTTCTTCTTCTCTTTTTTTGTTTGTTTGTTTGCTTGCTATACACCCATAGGTTTAGTTTCGCATGAAACCATGTATGGCTCTCGATATAATCAAGGTGAAGTGCAAGAGGACTTGTACAGCTATCAACAATTGGTTATCTATTGTCCTCTCTATTTATGAAGAGCTTGTTTTCTTTAGCCGATGATACCTTGATGGAAAATATGTTTTGTTCAGAGTGAGCCTTGGTGAAAACACAACGCTTGCACTTTAACTAGTACCTCCTACTCTAATCGGTTTTTTTTTGGGCTAACCCTTGTCAGCTTAGTCAAGTAGATTAAGGTGAGGGGGGAAACCATAACAAGTATTGTCAGAGGTATGTATAACATAATTCTCTAAAGGGACAACCTATTTTTATCTCAATAAGTCGGGATCCATCTTTCACCTCTGAAATAAATAAGTTCATATGCACAGTTCTATGGAAATGAAAAAAAAAAATAGAAAAAAAAAACAAATAAGGCGAAAGAAGAGAAAGGCCTCCTGCACAGAGAGGTGATGCACGTAACTCCAACGGGGCACTGACCAGGCTCACTGGCAACGGATCGATGTTTGTGTTCCCGCGTGACTCCGTCAGGGTATTGTCCAAGCCTGTTGGTAGTGGAGCAACAACAGAGATGAAATTAAGACTCTGACGTTTACATTACTTATGCATCAATATACCCCTCATCCCCAATCAAAACAACTTAGTTAACTTGGCTTGGTATGTGTGCTGACCGATCAAGAGAATGGCAGGGATTATATCTTTAACACAAGTTAGTGTAGAAGCCGTGGAGATCAAAGAATCAAAATACTTTCAGAGGAGTTAGACTCGCTTTTAACAAAACAAGGTTAATACAGAGAGATGGAGTCTTACTAATGTGTCACCAATGTTGTAGCGCTACAACCACCCTCTAAAATTTTGCCTTCGCTTCATTTTGGAGTCTCCCTCCTTGAAACCTTAGCAGCCATCTTGCACTTCTTAGGTACATGTGTTTCATTTGATTTTATCTTTCTCCTAACATCTTGTGTTCACTCACTCGTTTTGTCGACTAACCACAAGTTGAATCGGCACTTGGTTCACAACTGGTCTTGTGTTGTCTGGGAAAACTGCCATCCTAGAAGGCAGTTGCCTTGCACTCAAGAATTACTCAGAGTAGCCCAGCAGTTGCCCTGCACTCAGAAATTGCATAGAATAGGCCAGCCAGCCTTGCTCTAGAAAATTGTGCAAAGCAGGCCAGCCATCACTTCTCTCGAGAAATGTGCAGAGAAGCCCAACCAGCACTGCTTTGTAAAAATGCATAGAGTAGTCCAGCAACCTTGCTCTAGAAAATTACGCAAAGTTGGCCAACCACCCTTGGCCACTCAACCCGAAAACAGCATAGAATTTTTACTTCAGTTGTTGTCCATTGCATGTGCCAGTAGGGCTCTCGGTTCCCTCTAGAATAATGCAATTCTTCCTTGCATGCATGGAAACTTTTCCTGAAAAAGAAAAAAATATTCCCTATATTTTAGGGATCTATTTTTAGTAGCTGGGAGTTACATGCAAAATCGATTTAGAAACTTCCCGCCAAGTGTCGCTTTTTCCTAGATTTGTGGCATGCACATCATAAACCCTAAATCTAACAAATCTATTTAGTCAACACACTAGAGCTAATTCTTCACATTCGATCTTGGAGCTCTGGCATTTCCAACTCATCTAGGAACCTTCAGTACAATCGGAACAACTTTTCCATGTAAGTTTTTCTTTTCGTGTATTTTGCTACTTTTTTTGTCGCTTTTGATTTCTTGGCTTGTGTGAGTGTTGTTTTCCTTGTTTTATTGAACAATTGTTGGCATTTCAATGTGTTTTAATTCATAGAACTGTTGTTTCTAGTTTTGCATTGCATTTCCTTAATTTCACATGCATAACCCTATTTTTTCACTGGCATTCGTTGTTGTGGCGACTCTCTTCATGATCTTCATTGTTTTGTCGACTAATTTTTGCACTTGCTTGAATTCCATGCATGTATATTCACTTAGATCTGTACCAACTTTTCACACACATTCAAACCTTCTCGCTTTCTGGTTTCCCTTAGGCATATATGGGTTGCCTGAGCCCAGATATTTCTTCTCCCAGCATGCATTGCGTATTCCTGAATTTCCCAGAGGCTGCCTACACTGGCTCCCATCTGTGCTCTGTGAAATTCTGGGAGGCAGTGTCCCAATCCTACCCACTAGAACTGTGTAATGTGTAGTTCCAGTCCTCAGTCAGCAGCAGGCCTCACTAGCAGCTGAGACTACGTAATGCACAGTTCTAGCTAACAATCTCGCAGCCTCTCAAATTCATTGTTGCGCAATCTTGCCCAGCAATCACCAAGTTTGTCACATGATTGATTCCCGAGTTGCTTAATGTTTTCAGCTAACATTGGCTTGTCGTGAGTGTCTTCTCTGTCTCCAAGTACAATAGGTATTGAGAAGCTTCTCAGCATTACAGGTAACATGGCCTCCAAGAGAGTTGGATCAAAGGACACATTTGAAAGCACTACTGGAGATGTGATTGAACAAGTGTCTATGAGCTTTCCCTTTTATACAGACACACACCTATTCATTGAGAAAGACATAAAGATCACATGGAAAGACATAAACACTATATTTGAAGGCAAATTTGAGGAGCATCTGGAGCACTGATAGGTCTATTTCAACATTCATAAGTCAATATTGTACAAGGTTGCATGCAGGTATCCCACCTTCCCATGCACAGACATGATCCACTGGATTGTCTCACACACTGATCCTGAGAAGATGATACTCAATAGTGTCAGTGGAGTAGAGATTGTTACCTACACGATGGAAGATTATCAGCAGATGTATCATTTGTCGCATCCAGTGAACACGATGGTTGATGCACCATCCTACACTCCCAATAGTAGCGTGAACACAAGAGACATCTTGAAAGCATTAGGTAAGGGAACCATCAAAGTTTAGGATGACACCCAACTAGATCTACAAGACAAATACACTCAGGAAGGCCTACCAACTCTTGGTCATCTTTTCATGTTGCTTGTATGGCCAAGAGAGTACAGAGACTCTTCCCGCAAATTTGGGTTGTTATGTTGGATCCACTGGCAAGTGAAGGAAAACCTTTTAACTAGTCTAACATATTGGATCTCTAACTAAAAGTGCATGTATCAAATGCCTAGAGTCCGCCCAAGGATCAGAAAGAAAGATTCTTCATGTCTTCCTACCTACTCGATGTAATTTATGCCCGTCAATAGTTTCCTGCCATGGGTTGGGCATGGAAACCTTCAGAGAATATTGTGAACATATATTGAAAGTTTCTCTCAGAGTTCAACTACTGAGGAGTCATGTCTATAGTATCTGAGCACATCATTTCCCCTTTGTACATGATGATCTTTGAACAATATCTACCTTGCATGTCTTAGGCATCAATGGAGGCATTGTTGAACATTGTAGATTGGCACGCCTCACCCAATGGCACCTTCATCAAGATGTACAACGCAGAGAAGGCTCTGCATTTGTTGTTGAAGTTTTCCATGGACAAGTTGGTCATGCAGGAGGTTGCATACCACATCTCGACAAGGTTATTAGCTAGATTGCACAAGAAGAAGAAGGCACCATGACCTATCCTTCCTTTGCGAATTGGGTTTTACACGATCCAGAGTTTGAAAGAAGTGGATGTCGAGGTCGAGAACTTCAAGAAGTTTCATTTTGGCACCAAGAGTTTCAATCCGTACAATCCACATGGCTTATGCAGGGACCATTGTTCGAGAGTGTACTATCCTTGGATCCACGGGGCATGTCATTGGCGAGAGGAAGACCCATGGAGATATTGCTATAACTCCTTCAGCCTCAATGAACCGATCAACATGGCAGTAGAGTGGCTAGCAGCACTCAAGGAAACAGCACCACATGGAGCAGAAATGACAGTAACAACAAGCAACAAACCTACACAAGACAAAGGCAAGAGGAAGATTGTCGAAAGTGAAAATGATCTGAATTGGATCCTTAAACTCTCTTAAAGTTTCCCAAACTCTATAAAAACTCATGTTGAAGTTTCAAAGTCTTATGGATGTCAATCTTATCAGAAATAACCTCTAAATAATGGCAATTTTTGGTCAGCACGGAACAATGAGGACCATCGGTCAAAGCGCGCAGGCTGTTGGCCCATGGTGATCGCGCGCTAGCACAAACTGACAAACGGGAGGTTAAATCCAGAAATTACGTATCGCAGGGTGTCCCACTCAGTGAAGGAAAACCCCCAAGCGCTTGGTCACAAGGAAAACATAAAACTTTACGGAAATCACCGATTCCATCAGAAGGTGGCTCCCACACTAAAACTAGCAAGATATCGGAAGGGTTTCAAGTGATAAGTTGGCTCGACCGAGTCCCGCCCAATGCCATACACTAGGTGACACGCGTCTGATGGATGAGAGAGAAAATCGCTCACATCGAACGGGTAAAAGTCATGCTACTTACCCGCCCGATATGGATGGAGACCGTAGGATCTTGAGGCTCCAGATCAACGGCAGAGAAACGATCCGATGGGTGACTGGATTTGACAGGGAAATAGGCTTAGGCAGATAAGATTTGAGGTCCGACATGATCGTTGAGTTGGCAGAGGAATCAGTTTCACGGGCAATCTTGGAGCAACATAAATAATGATCGTTCAAAGAGAACTGACACTCAATTCGTGAGGAAACAGGTGGCCACCTCTCTGTGAAGTGTTACATGGTGATGATGACGCAGAGCAAGGGAATTCAAGCAGATAGAGGTAGGAGATCCAGGGAGCCGGGAAGCAAACACGAACAGTCAGGGAGCAGATTGGCTTTAAGCCACGAACAAACAGATAGTAAGATGGAATAGGCAGAAAGAGAGAGAAGCAAAATTGCAGAGAACAGAGAAGCCGAGCTGACCTGCAAAGTAAAGGCAGCATCAATCAGACAGAGACAGAGAGAGTCCAAGAGTCTGTGAACTCAGAAGGCTTGAGAGGTTCAAGCAACTCTTCTGTGTATGCTTGTCAGGTGTTGAGTGCCAAATTGGACTCATACCACTGAGACCACTTGAGATCGAGATTCAGTAAGGGGAGTCTATGTACTCTAGAGACTTGGGGGATCCAAGTACAATCCTACTGATCATCATATGTTAAGTGAGACTCAAATTGAGCTCATTATTGTAAAAACTCTGCTTTTAAGACATAATAGAAAGGCCACCACTGAAGTCTGGACCAGGAGACGTAGCCCCGGAGGATTGGGTGAACACCTTATTAAGCTTGTTAGGTTTTATGTGTTTTTTTATTGTGTTCTCTTATTGTTTCATTGTCTGTGTATTTCGCAATCTTATCGATCCATTGCATAAGATAACATAGGCACACCTAGCACATGAGTTTGTAATACCTTCATTAATTCTTTTAGGTCATTTACGGGTGATTTCAAATCAGGTGGTATCAGAGCTGTAGGTTGTTAAGGTTAGACAAACTTGTGCTAGATTTTGTTGTTGAATGATAACTAGACCAAAGCTTAAATTAGGAGAAGGAGAGTTGGTTGAAACTAACCTAGAAATTGGAAGAGTCTATCCTAAGAAGAAAATGTCAAAAGAAAGTCCCTTGGGACCAGACCCCCAATTTATAGATAGTTTCCTGGCCACGAGGGCCATGGTGGAGGAAATGTATAGGGACTTTAGGAAACAATAAAGATGAAGATTCATCAGGCTCCAAACAAGACAAAGGAGAAGAAGAATCTCTCCTCCATGACCACTCAAAAGGAAAATGGAAAGAAGAAAACTTTCTCACACCTCCTAATAGCCCTGAACATAAAAAGAAGACATCTTTGATTAAATTAGATGTTAAATTTGATTTACCAATACATGATGGAGAGTTGAATGCGGAGAAGCTAGATAATTGGATTAGACAGATTGATGTTTATTGCAAAGTGCAAAGCATTGACTCAGACAAAAGTAAGATTTAGTTGGCTAACCTACACCTTGGAGGCACTGCCTTGGTATGGTGGGAAGGCAGGACACAAGCTGACATGAAGAAACATGGTAAGATTCTTTCTGTCTGGAGTGAATTTGTTTCTGCAACCAAAAAGCAGTTCTATCCACTAGCTTACATGCAGCAAGCCATGATGAGCTGGCAAACTCTTCACCAATTGAAAGGGCAAAGTGTACAAGGTTACACCCAAGAATTTAGGAAAAGAGCTTTGATTCTAGGAATTTCATTAGACTCACCTGAGACTCTGTTGAAGTACACAGGTGGTCTACACAGCTACATGAGGCACACCATCCTCATGTTTAACCCCACTAGTATAGACGAGATATCCGTTCAAGCAACACATCTAGAAGCTAGAAGTAAGAATGGGAACCCAGAAGTTGGGGCATCATCCCGACCCACTGCAAGCAAAATTAAGGAGAAAATAAAACAGAAATGGAAAGAGAGGAAGATAAACACTGTATAGAAAAGCAAGTCTTCATGCACTCATTGTAAGAAGGATGGGCATGATGATGAGCACTGCTAGATTCTGCATCCAAAGCTGAGACCTAAGAAGTTCGAGGGCAAGAAGAAGAAGATTGTTGCAGCTATTCAAAAGGATTTGGGGTCAGACTCAGGAGATGAAACAACAATTGCAGCCACAAGTATAAAAGGTAAAAATTCTAAAGCATCTACTAGTAATTCTACACAACCTACTAATAATGAAGAAAATAAGAGAAAAAGGCATGAGCTTTTCCATATTCGAGTTATTTCCAAACATCAAAAGATTGATACTTTGTTTGATAGTGGCTCACAAGTAAATTTAATTTCTGAAGCAATTGTAAAGAAGTTGGTATTAGTGACTACACCTCACAAGAAACCATACCCGTTATTATGGTTAAATGATAAAGCACAACTACAAGTGACTAGACAATGCAAACTCAAGTTTTCTTTTAGGTCAGCATTTGTAGATGAGGTTGAGTTAGACATAATTCCTTTGGATATATGTGGAATTGTTTTAGGAATTCCTTACTTGTATGACATAAAAGCTATTTTCTATAGAGCTGAGAACAAGTATCTACTTGTTAAATATGGAATCAAATACTTTGTAAGAGCTCATAA
>APFE030028848.1:95994-118865 GCA_000404065.3 Pinus taeda
TTGATGGTTGTAAAGGAAAAGAAACTTGATAAAACCAATGTATTTGAGGGTTGTGATGCTAAACAACAAGCTGATTTAGAAAAGGTTGTTTTAGAATATGATATCTTGTTTCAAGAACCTAAAGGTCTGCCACCCAAAAAGGAAATAGTGCATGATATTAATTTGCAACAAGATGCTCCATTTCCTAACATCAAAAAGTACAAGTTGTCCGCTTTAGAGAATGCAGAAATCAAGAATCAGGTGTGGGAGTTGCTCAAGAAGGGGTTCATCAGACCTAGCACATCACCATGTGGGTCTCCAATTGTCTTGGTGAGAAAGAAAGATGGCTCATGGAGAATGTGCATTGATTACCGAGCACTGAACAAGATAACGATCAAAAATCGTTATCCTCTTCCTCGCATAGATGATCTATTAGATCAATTGAAAGAAGCTATTTATTTTTCCAAGTTAGACTTGTATAGTGGATATCATCAAGTTAAAGTTGCAGAGAAAGATTCATGGAAGACTGCTTTCAAAACAAAGCAGAGATTGTATGAGTGGCTAGTTATGCCTTTTGGTTTAACTAATGCTCCTGCTACTTTCATGAGAATAATGAATGATGTACTCAGACCTTTTCTTGATGATTTTTTTATTGTATATTTGGATGACATTCTTATATTCAGCAAAATGTGGGAAGAACATTTAAGGCATGTTAAGCAGACCCTAGATGTTTTGAAAAGAGAAAATCTTTATGTTAAACTCTCAAAATGTGAACTTGGCAAAACATCTTTGAATTATTTGGGTCATATAGTAGGGGGTGGTGAAATGAAGATAGATCCTTCTAACGTTGCAGTCATTGTAAACTGGCCTAAACCCAAATCTGCTACTGAAGTTAGAAGCTTCCTAGGGGCAGCACAATATTGGAGAAAGTTTATTGCTAACTTTTCCTTAATTGCAGCACCTTTACATGCTTTGACAAGGTTGAACAAGGTGTTTCAATGGGGAGGCAAACATCAGAAAGCCTTTGACACCTTGAAAGAAAAGATTAGTATAGCACCAGTACTAGCACTACCTAATCTTCAAAGACCATTTGAGATCCAAAAGGATGCCAGTGACTATGCCATGGGAGTAGTGTTGATACAGCATGGTAAACTCATATGTTATCATTCTGAGACATTTAATTCTGCAGTAGTTAATTATCCCACATATGATAAAGAATTGTATGCATTAGTACAGAGTGTGAAAAAATGGAAACATTACTTAATGGGAGAAGAGATATTTATACATACTGATCATCAACCACTTCATTATCTACACTCCCAAACTAAGTTGTAGCAATCAAGACACTATAGATGGATGGGATTTCTACAACAGTTCCATTTAGTCATCAGATATGAAAAGGGAATACACAATAAAGTAGCAGATATGTTGTCCAGACTAGTCATGAATGCATCTACCATCCTTAAGCATAATTCAGTATTGCATGAAAGCTACATTGAACAATATGCTCAAGATATAGATTTTAAATATGTATATGCAACTTTAAGTCATGGCAAACAAATAGAAGAATTGGATTATCATGTTAAGGACCGACTCTTGTATCATTTTGGAAAGTTATGCATTCCACAAACTGAAAGAGTAAAGATAATTTGAGAAGCACACACTTCTCTAATATCAGGTCACTTTGGTGTAAGTAAAATGGTTGCACAACTGTAAAGATTTTTTTTATTGGCCTAAAATGAATGAGACAGTTTCACGATATGTAAGGGGGTGTACTATGTGTGCAAAAAGCAAGTCCAACAATAGAAAAATAGGCTTGTACACTCCACTACCAGTACCTTCTCATCCTTGGGAAAGTGTTTCCATGGACTTTGTTGGGGGACTGCCCAAATCTAGAAAGGGTCATGACTATCTATATGTTGTTGTGGATAGGTTCAATAAAATGTGTATTCTAATACTAGGTAACAAACATATTACAGCTGAACAAACAACAAAGTTGTTCTTCCAACATGTATGGGTTCATTTTGGATTACCCACTTCCATTGTATCTAATTAAGAATCCCAATTTGTTGGGAAGTTTTGGTCGAGTCTGTGGGAACTGATGGACACCAAACTAAAGAAGAGCACAGCCTTTCATCCACAAACATATGGCCAAACAGAAGTGGTCAATATGACAGTGATCCAGTTGCTCAAAGGCTATTGCAGCAAGCATCGCAAACTTTGGGATGAACATCTATGTTATGTGCAACATGCTTACAACCATGCTAAACTTTATTCTACACAAAGATCTCCTTTTGAGACCTGTTTTGGTTTCACACCAAGGTCTCCCTTGGATTTCGTCTTTGGTAAAGACATAGCGGTTGATGGACATAGTGATGTGGACAAGGCAACCAAGTTCATTGAAAAAATCCAAGAGATTCACCAAGAAATACAGGAACAGCTGGAAAAGAGCCAAGCCAAATACAAAGCAAGGCATGATAATCATCGGATGGAGCATAGTTTCCAAGTTGGTGATCAAGTCTGGTTGTATATCAGCAAAGACAAAATGCAAGGTGAAGGTAAAAAGCTAAAGCCAATAAGGTATGGACCTTTCAAGATACTTGAGAAAATTGGTGAGAATGCTTTTCGCCTTGATTTACCAACTTACATGCACATCTACTCAGTCATTAATGCAAACAACTTGAGACTATTTGAACCTTCATTAATTGAAGGTCCCGAAGAGCAAAGTCAATTTCCTTCTATTGATGATCTATTACCTGAATATCTCAATGAATTGAAGGAAGACACAGTTCTGGACAAGAAGGTGAAGACGATGCGCAGGGGAGATGTTGAGTACCTCAGGATTGGACTCAAGGGTTCAAGGCCAAGCAGTGCAAAATGGATAGAGATTGGACAAGTGAGACAACTATACCCTCACTTAGTCGATGCTTGAAAACCAACTTTTGGTGGTCCAAAAAATTTTTCAGTGGGAAGGCCGTGATCCGAATTGGATCCTTAAACTCTCTTAAAGTTTCCCGAACTCTACAAAAACTCATTCCAAAGTTTCAAAGTCTTATGGATGTCAAGCTTATCAGAAATAACCTCTAAACAATGGCAATTTGTGGTCAGCATGGAACAACGAGGATCCTCAGTCAAAGCACGCAAATCATTGGCCCATGGTGACCGCGTGCTGGCACAAACTGACAAATGGGAGGTCAAATCTAGAAACATAGGTGGTTTCTGGTACGCGATTAGCGCTAAAGCACTAACCGCGTATCACAAGGCATCCCCCTTAGTGAAGGAAAGCCCCCAAGCGCTCGGCCATGAGGAAAACATAAAACTGTACGGAAATCACCGATTCCGTCCGAAGGCGAGTCCCGCGCTAAAATCGGTAGGATATTAGAAGGGCTTCAAGTGGTAAGTGGGTTCGACCGAGTCCCGCTCGATTCCATACACTAGGTGACACGCATCCAGCAGATGAGAGAGAAAACCGCTCACATCAGATGGGTAAAAGTCATGCTACTTACCCACCCGATATGGACGGAGACCGTATGATCTGAAGGCTCCAGATCAACGATGGAGAAATGATCCGATGGGTGACTGGATTTGACGGGGAAATAGGCTGAGGCGGATAAGATTTGAGGTCCGACATGATCGATGAGTTGGAAGAGGAATCAATTTCACGAGCAATCTTGGAGCAACGGAAATAACAATCGTTCAAAGAGAACTGACACTCAGTTCGTGAGGAAACAGGTGTCCACCTCTCTGTGAAGCGTTACACAGTGATGATGACATAGAGCAGGGGAATTCAAGTGGACAGAGGTAGGAGATCCAAGGAGCCAGGAAGAAAAAATGAACAGTCAGAGGGCAGATTGGCTTTAAGCCACGAACAGACAGAGAGTAAGACGGAAGAGGCAAAAAGAGAGAGAAGCAAAATTGTAGAGAACAGAGAAGCCGAGCTGACCTGCAGAGCAAAGGCAGCATCAAGTAGACAGAGACAGAGAGATTCTCAGAGTCTGTGAACTCCAGAGAAGGCTTGAGAGGTTCAAGCAACTCTTCTGTGTATACCTATCAGGTGTTGAGTGCCAAATTCGACTCATACCACTAAGACTAGTTGAGGTTGTGATTCAATAAGGGGAATCTGTGTATTCTAGAGACTTGGGGGATCCAAGTACAATCCTACTGATCATCATCTGTTAAGTGAGACTCAAATTGAGCTCATTATTGTAAAAACTCTACTTTTAAGACACAATATAAAGGCCACCACTAAAGGCTAGACCAAGAGACGTAGCCCAGGAGGATTGGGTGAACTCCTTATTAAGCCTGTTATGTTTTATGTGTTTTCTTGTTGTGCTCTCTTACTGTTTCAGTGTTTGTGTATTTCACAATATTATCAATCTGTTGCATAAGATAACATAAGCACACCCCAGCACATGAGTCTGTAATACCTTCATTAATTCTCTGAGGTCATTTAAGGGTGATTTCGGATCAGCAAAGGCAGAGAAAAACTATAAGTTTAAGGAAGATCCACTTGTTGAGATAGTAGATTTCGAGATAGAAGTAAAGAGGCAACAACATGACAGGAGAGGAGCACAAAAAAGGAGCGATAAGCAAAGACTGGAAGAGACAGAGAGGAAGTTGCAGGAAGTAGAGCAGAAGCTCAAAGAAGAACAAGACTTCCATAGAAGAGAGAAGGAAGTGTAGTAGGAATAGGAATAGGAATAGGAGGAAGTGCAAGGTGCACACGAAGAGAAAACTACACCGATACAGGTTGAAGACTCGGATCCACCATTAGATGAGGAACAGGTGAACAACAATAGGAACTAGATCTTTCTCAGCAGGATGAACTAATAGTAGAACAGATGGACATAAATATGCAATAGACAGAACAGGATCAAGACACTGACCTCATAGGAAAGAAACTGATTTCACCCCACAGGCTTCACCAACTCTGGAAACAGAGCAAGCCCCAAGTGAACAAGGGGATATCATTTTCCTTTAGGATAATCTGGGAACAGATGTGTACAACATAACCTTTGATGAGTCACAACACAGAGTTGTACAGGAAAATAGAGTGCACATCCCAGATGAGCATGAATATCACCTGCGCACTTTTAAGAACAGGTGATTGTGTCAGATGTGTGAAGGCATCCAGCTTCCCTGGCCGATGCTACGAAGGATTATGCCAAAGCCATGATCTCAAGTATGAATTTCTTGATAGCAGAAAATGAACGCATGGCTAAGGAATTACAAGTAGCGACGTAGAAAAAAGAATAATCAGCAGGATCCACTAGAACAGAGACGAAGAAAGTGATACTTGTAGAAGTATCCACTCTTGAGACAGTCATGCGAAGACCGTATGACAAGATTTTCACCGTGCACAAGGTAGTTGTCCATCTACATGGTCATCAACAACGCCACACAAAGATAGTGCAAACACTCAGAGATATACATGTCATTGTTGATCATATATAGACATGGGAAATGAGGTACAAGGGAGCCACGCTTTCCTTGCACAAGATGATGAATCCACAGGTAGAGTTGGACAAATCATGCATCTGGAGTCTGATCCAGAACTATGAGGAACTCCTGCTGCTCATCACCAATGTTGAGGCTTCATACGCACCGTTGTTCAGGAGTTTGGATGTCATGGTGAGAAAGTATGGCACCCTCTCAATTGGAACACTCACCGAAGCCAAAGAGAAGAACCAAGTATGACTTGAGTTCGATGCATACTGTGATCAATTGATGCACATGGCCACCAGTGCAGATTTGCAGATCAGTGCAAAGAACATACAGAGATATGCCGTCGGTATGTTCGTTCTTAGGACTAAGTTTCGCATGTTACAGGACAATTTGGAAAGAGGTTCCATATCAGTATACCCAGAAGAGATGGAGGTGAGATTTCATTTCCAGAAATACATCATCAAATAGTACGCAGACACCATTGCTCAATACCAGGCATGGCATTAATTTATCACCAAGGATCATGGAGAGAATGTTGATGTATGGTCTTTCGAAAACCATCCGGGTCTTAGTGTTGTCTTGTCTGGCTGACTCAAGCCTATTTTTGTCCCACATGGGTATATGTCGAAAATGTATTATTGTTGTAAACATGATGTAAAGTTAAATTCCAAGCATCATTAGTGAAATGCAAATAGTCATATGTAATGTAAAGAGTTATGTAATGAAGTTGAAGAGTCATGAGGGTAGTCCAAGATTCACAAAGGGGAATGTCAAGGGTCACCCCACCCTTTGTTATAAATAGAACCTCATAACTCATAGAATGGGCTTTTGGGAGCCAAGATTTTGCTAGGCATCGCTTAGGAGGCTTTGGAGAGTATTGTGACGAGCCTTGGCTTCTCCACAGTGCAAAGCGAGTACATATCTTTCGAGGAGCAAGCGGTGTTGACTGTAATGTTCCACTATTGGGGCTAGTGGTTTTCATGGTTGTATGTATGGATGGAACTTTCACTTTATATAATATAACAGAGCCAGCATGTCTTCATGCATATGAAGTGAAGGTAGGTTCTATAGGTTTGTTCTCTTTCAACAAAACATTATAATGGGCATTCACAAAAGTTGATTAATTATTTCATAACTTATTTTGAGGACTTGAACCAATGCCAAAACTTATATTCTTAATGGTTGGGAAACACATTGAGTTGGAGGCCAATCTACAAGCAAAGGTGAGGACTATTTCACTCTGGGACTATGATCATACATATATGTATTATATTAATATCATTAAGTAAATGACTCAAATTGAGGAGATAGTGTTGGAATATTTGGCATTGATTTCAAAGGTGTTTTCATTGTTCTTGTGTCAATTGAAGGTTTCCTACTCACAAATTTTATTTTTTTCTACCCAAGTTCAGTTCCTGCTCAAATTTTTAATGTTTATCATACTTCCATAGATTGTGGCATAGATTAAGCATGCGTGTTTTGAACATCGAAGGTTTGAGATGGATGTGTGTGGCTTCCTTCATAACCAGGTCATTATGAGGCAGCATGAATTGTTGGTCAAAGGTATGGTCAAACTATTTCTTTATGTGCGTTCTTAAAAGCTTCAAAGCATGCAGATCACTACTTTATCCCCTTTCTCAGTAGATTTAGTAGAACACTACAAACTTAGGTCTAATGAACAAAGGGAGTATGTTACTCACACAAAATCCCTATTGGATCCTTTATTAATCTAATCCTTTGTTCCTACAATCATAAGCATGCTAAGTTGCTAGTCCTTATTTATGGCACTTTCAACAAGCTTGATTGATTTCAAATGATGATATGAATGGATGATTTAGGCCTTGGGACCTTCCATATGACAATGAAGAAAATAGTGGGAAGCTTGTTGGAGAGGAAAAAAGTTTATTAGACCATATGTCTTCATTGAGTAAACTTGGGTGGTGCCTCCCAAAGTACAAGCAACAAAATTCATCATCAATAGACAAGTGCATGGTCATTAGACCAATCATCAAAGCATATTGGTGAAATTCAAATAGTATGAAAAAAATTCAGAGGAGATTGAAGGGAGATTTATCTAGAATTGAATCGAAAGAAAAATTAAGGTTTCATTTTGCAAGACCTCATTCAAGTCCTAAGCTTATAGGTGTACCCTCATGTGATAGCAAAAGACATATCTTGGAGTTGGAAACAAGGCAAAAATACATCCTGTGATTTGGAAAATATTATGGCAACCCTCTCTAGTGGTGGATAAACAAATCCTATAGCAAATCATTTCCATATTTACACATGCTAGAAAACACCCTTGATGTGTAGGTAGAAATACTTTGGAGGTATTGGAAGACCTAAAACTACATCATGTTTCTAGGAGTATTGAAAGACCTAAAGAGAACAAGAAAGCTTCATATGTTGTGGCCTTGGGTTCTTCATTACATTTGTTGCTCTAAGATTTGGATGTCAAAATTGTCAGGGTTTGACCCTAACCCCTTTATTAATGTAATAGGACCGAGAGGTTCTGTAAGAGTCATGATTATTTAGTTTAGTAAATAAATCCCATAAGTGGTTACTCGCATTAATGATGATTGTAAGTGGTTGACCGCATTATAAAAAAGGGACCCCAACTAGTTAGTTTAGTTAAGGATGATGAATAAATAGGCCATAGCTAATAAATAAAGTGGTTAACCTGCATTATGCAAGGGACCATGAGTAGTTAGGGTTTTGGATCTCATGAAACTATATATAGTCAAAGACAGCAAGGGAAGTCATGTCAAGTATTGTTGTAATTGAGCTCTGCTTTGTTGGAGGTTGTTGATGAAGAATGTAACTAGTGTTAGTATTCATAATTGAATTTAATTCATAAGAAAGAAAAAAAAATATTTACAAATAAATAAAAAATTATTGACTTATTAAAGCATGGGTTTCATGCTTGGGTCAATGGTCAATAGGTCAAAGCATTGATTGAGTGCTTTAGGATTTTTGTTTAAGCCAAAGTCAAACTTATTATGTAAGAAAGCCTTCTTGGGTTCATGGAGTCAAAGAAAGAAATTATTTTGTCATGTCAAACCCCCCATCCATCAAGTCGCCTCAAACTTCACCTACTACAAGTCGTCTTATCCTATCATTCAAGTCAGCTTAAAGGTAGAATCAACTATATATACCCTAGTGAACTCGACCCAACCTGAAGAAGAAAAATTTAGATATTATAGAACAATGAAGTTACGAAAAAGACAGTGAAACTATAGGGCCGAGATATCATTTTAGGATCGAAGTATTGGGTACAGGAGCTGAACTCTTTCACAAATTTGAAGTATCTATATTGCAGGAGTCGATGTCTCTATGGTTACAGGAAGTTGAAGTTTTTGGAATTGCAAAATATGTCAAGAAGGATCGAAAAACTTGAAGATTTGTTTTGGAAGGAGAATACTTCAAAGTCTGACTTGATGGATGGAGAGAGGTTTAAGTCAAGGGTCTATGATGGTATCAATTTGATTTTGATACTACTAAGGAAGAGTTTGACTAGGTTTTCCCCTCTTTTGGGATTTTTCCCTAACTGAGTGCCTATATATGGTGTTTATTATGTTTTTGGAATTTATTTGATGATAAGAACAGTAATATAATCAACATAAAACAAATACAATATCACAAGTAAATGTCAAACAATAGAAATCAAATATAAATGATGCTCGAATGAATTTCTCAATAGTTTCCCCCTTGAAGAGGCAAGTGAACGTTACTTTATGTTGCTCATAATAAAATATTTCCATTTTGTCTCATTTCTTGCATTATTTCTGTAGTATATTCTGGCATTTTGATATTATCTATAGGTTAAGAGAAATACAAGTGGTATCAGATCTCCTTCCCAAGCCAAACACACCACCAATTTTAGCAACAAAAAAAAAATAGACTAGAGACGTGTTTCGACAACTTTAAAATACAGATATTTATCACTATGCGCATCAACCTGCCTTTGGGGAAGCATACGTGTAGGAAACACAAGAGGTGACCACATCTGTTGGACTCCCTTATAACCCCTATTGGGACCCCTTCAAGTACTAGTAGTGCATCAGACAACACATATACACAAATTGCGCTTCCACATACCTCTACTATATCAGAAATCACCCAAGGTTACCCTGAAACTAACATTAGATAAGATTTCAATCATCTTGCAGCTGCAATACACTGAGAAAAGCACTTCGAGAGATTACTTGCATGTACCAAGGGTAGTTGAGGGGTATTCGGGTAGTACAACTAAGGGCACATTCAATCCTCCTTAGTTGGTGCTCTGAAATATTAGGCCAAGTACTATTGTTGGACCCCTATGGTATATCGCAATCTATAGACCCTAACACTCCTTTACTACCATAGTTCCCTCACTTCTTATTTTTTACTTGTCACATTCCTACACATTTTGCAATATCAAGAAGTTGTGGTTATTGTTGTTGTAGTATTTATCAGTTGGGACTACCAAATTCCTACACATTTGCAGTATCGAGGATTTGGGATTTCAGCTACCGTAGTATTAATCAGTTGGGAGTAATACTCCTATGAGATTATTAAAAAAAAATGGCGGTCCCAAAACTCCACTTGCAAGAGACAACCCATAAGATTCAGGACAATGAGTTGGTTGCAATAATACCATCCGCTAGTAAGCCTCCATTTTTCAAGCAGTCCCAATTTTTTCAAAAGTGCCTTCAAGTGACCTACATCAATAGAATCCTTATCTCGCACCCATTATAGCCATACTAATTTTAAGTAAGACAAAATTTTGACTCGAGAAATAGTATGGTACCCACGAGGGCTTAAACTATGGAAAATCTTAAGAAAAGAGTGACATACCTAGAAGCACACCTCACCACCATAGTCCAAAATGTAGTTACAAAGGCCCTAGAATCCATACAGCAATACATCAAGGCTAAAGACCCCACAGGTGAGGGGAACAATGTTGATACCCACCTAGATGGAGAATCTAGCCACCATCAATATGAGGGGTATCATCATTTCCACGGGGGTCACCAATATTCTAGAAATAAGAAACCCAAGCTTAAAAGGCAAAAATTTGATGGTTCTAACCTGATAGTGTGTGTGGCACAAATGGAACAATATTTTCAACTCAACAATATCTGGGATGATGGAACCAAACTACATGTGGGAGATCTTTACTTGGACCAAGAACGTTGGCAGTAGTGGAAATGGCATCAGAAATGCTACGTAGGAAATCCAACTTGGAGTATGTTCTCTAAAGCCATTTATGCATGTTTTTATAAAGACTCTTACTTTCTAGGTTGCCCCACTAAGCTCAAATAAACTCGTACAATACGATACTTCATCATGGCATTTAAACAACTATTTATCTAGACAGAGGGCATAGGGGATGCCTTTCGTATGGAATGTTTCATTAGTTACCTCAAGGAAGCCATCCAGGCACATGCTTGAATGCATCAACCTGCTACTTGGTTGGAATCTTTCCACAAATCTTTATATGTTGAAGTTTATATTGATGCTCAATCCAGGCATTCGTCATTTCAATCTAAGGCACATCCCACCCTTGCTAGTGGCCCCACCCAAACCCGTAAGGTTCAAATAGTGTGACTGGTTGAAATGGTTGAAAGGAGAAGACAAGGATTGTGTTACTATTATGATGAAAAATATTCACCAGGCCACAAATGTAAGGAACAGAAGTTCTTTCATATTTACACTATTGACAATAACGCATCAAATGAGATCCCGTTAGTTAAATTTCCTGGAGAGGAGGAAGCAGAACCTAACATGGCTAGTGAAGAAGTAACATATACTGCAACACCAAATGAACTAATTATATCACTCCATGCATTATTTGTCATTTCTTCTCCACAAGCACTTAAAATCAAAGGCTTCATTAAGAATAGACTACTGGTGGTATTTATTGATAGTGGCAACACGGATAATTTGGTCCATTAAAGGGTAGTTGAGGAAATTCATTGTTTTGTTGCAATCAATCTCTAATTTTCAAATCCTCATAGCTAGTAGGAGGACCATGAAATGTGAAGGGTGTTGAGAGAAAATTAAGCTCCAAATGGGGGACTATCACCTTAAAACCCACATGTTTTCCATTAAAATGGGAGGCTACAACATCGTCCTCGAAGATGAATAACTTAGGACACTAAGCCCAATTACCATGGACTTACAGGAGCTATATATGAGCTTCAAGAAAAATGGACACACTCATATGCTTAGGGGCCTCCCTGCAGGCTCTCTTACTATCATCAGTTCACATAGAATGGAGAAGCTCTTAAAAAAGGGCCACCATCACGTAGTTACTCAATTTAGTGTGATCCAAGCCATTGAACCTAGCCCTACCACCATTCATCTACATTTTCAATAGGTGTTGGGTCACCACCAAAAGGTATTTGAAAACCCAAGGAGTTTCCCCTCTCTTAGGGTGAGCATGATCATAGCACCCCTTTGATTCCAAGTAGCCATCCACCAAATGTTCACCCCTACAGGTATACATTTGTACAAAAGAATGAGATTGGAAAGATTATTCATGAGTTACTAGAAGAAGGCATTATTCGTCCTAGCACCATCACGTATTTGTCCCTAGCGGTCATGGTATTGAATAAATATGAGGAGTGGTGCATGTGTCTCAACATAAGGGACCTCAAAACCTCACCATCAAGGATAAGTTTCCCATTCTAGTAGTCTATGATCTCCTTGACGAGCTCAATGGCGCCCAATTATTTACAAAATTGTATCTCCATTTGAGCTATCACCAAATCAAAATGAAGGAACCAAACATTCCCAAGAAAGCTTTTAGAACCCATGAACGTCACCATGAATTTTTAGGTATGCCCTTTGGTCTCTGCAATGCACCGTCCACCTTTCAAAGCCTCATGAATCACCTTCTCAAGCCATATCTCAGAAATTTTGTCTTGGTCCTTTTTGTTGATATACTCATCTATAAAAAACATGGGAAACACATCTTCAACATGTTGACAAGATATTGCAACTTTTGAAGGATAATAAATTATTTTTTAAATTGTCTAGGTGTAATTTTTGAATGGAAGAGATGGAGTACTTGGGACACATTATGGACTACAAAGGCGTATGAGTGGATCCCAAAAATATTTAGGCAATGCAAGAGTGGACAAAACCTTAGACCTTGAAGAGTCTGCAGGGATTTTTGGGCCTCATGGGTTACTAACACAAATTTGTCAAAAATTATGAACACATTTCCAAACCTTTAACAAACCATATCAAGAAAAGTTCATTTCTATGGACAAAATCAGCGCGACAGGCCTTCCTGGACCTCAAACAAGCCATGTGATCCACCCCTGTATTGGCCCTCCTAGATTTCACCAAACCATTTGTGGTTGAATGTGATACCTCATGAACTAACATTGGAGAAGCCTTAACACAAGAAGTTTGAATATTGGCCTCCACAACTCAACAATTAAGTGGTAGGAATTTGGGTCAATCTAATTACAAGAAGGATATGATGGCCATCCTACATGCAATAGAAACTTGGTGACCATACTTGCTTGGCTGACATTTCTAGATCAAAACTGGTCATCATAGTTTGAAGTATTTCTTGGAGTAGTTCTTATTCTCTCCAAAAAAAATAAATGGCTTGCCAAAATGTTGGGTTATGACTATGAGATAGTCTATAAGAAGGGTAGAGATAATGTTGTGTCTTATGCCTTGTCTAGATAATTTGAGGAGGATGGCACCCTCTTTTCCCTATCTTTTGACATAGTGTCTTATACTAAGGAGGCATGCAATGAATGGTTTACTTATCCATCTCTTTCCCAGATAAACAAAAGGTTACAAGGAGATCCTAACATCCCCTAGTGGGTTATACTTGACAAGAAGATATTATTTGATATAAGGATCATCTGGTTCTCTCCCCTCATTCCACACTCAAACCTTGCATCTTAGTGGAGCTTCAATCCTCACCCATTTCAGGTCATTCCATCTTTCATAAGACTTATGCTCATGCACATCGTTCCTTCTTTTCGATTGGGATGAAACAAGATATTCTTACCTTTGTAGCTAAATGTGACGTCTTCCAATGCCATAAAGGGGAAACAAGGAAGAAATTAGGAACCTTACAACTCTTTCCACTACCTGCTTCTATATGTATGAATGTCTCCATGGACTTCATTACAAGTCTCCCTAAATCAAGAAACAAGTTAGTTATCATGGTGGTAGTTGATCGCCTCTCCAAATACACCCATTTTTGTGCCTTACTACACCCACTCCCTCCAACCTTGGTGGCTCAAGTTTTCATGGATCAAATTTTCAAACTGCATCACATGCCTACTTATATTTTGTCTGATCTAGATCCAACCTTCACTAGCAGGAGACATTCAAGTTGCGTGGCACGTATATCCAAATGAATACAACATATCACCCCCAGATGAATGGTCAAAATAAATTAGAAAAAAATGTTTGAAGACCTACGGGCGATGCTTTGCTTCAGCCAAAAAACATCAATGGGTGCAGTGGTTACCTTTAGTAGAACAATGGTATAATAATAATTATCAAGAAGAAACCAATATGGCACTGTATGAGGTGGTGTATGGAAAAATCCTGTCTTCGCCAATTTCTTTCCTTCCAAGATCTTCCAAAGTGTATGTAGTTAATTATTTGCTTCAGAATCAAGTCGCCACTATCGCTCTTCTGAAGGATAATCTTCATCAAACTGAAAATTGAATGAAGCAATAAGTTGAACAACATCGCTCTGAATGGTATTTTCAAGTGGGTGACCAAGTGTTTCTTCGACTCCAACCTTATAAGCAGATGTCTCTCAAAGAAAAGAGCCTCCAAAAATTAGCTCCAAACTTTTATGGGCCTTATCAAGTGATTCATCGTATTAGCTTAGTTTCCTACAAACTAGCCTTGCCAACCACTTCAAAAATCCACCCAACCTTCCATGTCTCTTGTCTCAAGAAAGTAGTGGGACACAATTGCAAGGTTTAGACCAAACTACCTAAATTAGATGAGGAAGGTTCTCTTTGGCTCTGATCAAAATTGGTATTGGATTCACAGGAAAGGCATCTTTGCAGTTGCACTATCAAGGAAGTCCTCATCCAATGGAAAGACACCTTACCAGAATATGCAACATGGGAACTAGAAACTATTCTCCAATAAATTTTGCAACTTCAGAAAGGCTACTTCTAAAGGGGGATAGCATGTTAGTGTCTAACCCTAACCTTTTGTTAATGTAATAGGCCCAAGGGGCCCTGTAAGAGTCATGATTAGTTAGTTTCGTAAAAAAACCCATAAGCAATTACCCACATTAATGATGATTGTAAGTGGTTGACTCGCATTACAAAAAGGGACCACAATTAGTTAGTTTAGTTAAGGGTTATGAATAAATGGGCCATAGCTAATAAATAAAGTGGTTAACTTGCATTATGCAAGGGACCACGAGTATTTAGGGTTTTGGACCTCATGAAACTATATATAATCAAAGATATCAAGGGAATTCATGTCAAGTATTGTTTTAATTGATCTATGCTCTGTTGGAAGTTGCCCCCTCGAAGAGGCAAATGAACATTACTTTATGTTGCTAATAATAAAATATTTCCATTTTGTCTCACTTCTAGAACTATTTCTTTCATATTTTCTGGCATTTTGATATTATCCACTGGTTAAGATCATTACAAAAAAGGGTTGATGTAATCTTCTGAGTATATATGGAAGCTTTTGAAATCACTCCAACTATAACACAAAACAAAGCAGAGGTAGAATATCACATGTTGATGGGTAAACGAAGTATGTTTGCATTTTGTTATAGTTGCAAAGACAAAAATGGATGGAACATCCATAAATAAGTAGGTTACCCTCCTCTTTTATGATGGAAAATTAAAGGACCACTCAATGACTTGAATAGGCTCACAATCAAGGAAAATGATGGTTAAATGATGGTGACATCATAGCTAATTTTGATGGATCAATTGATAAGAAGGATGATAATTGTAGCTATAGTTTTAAACCTCTAAAGCAATTAGAATCTACGTGAACACAAAGAAAATTATGTAATGCAACAAAGAAGTTATCAGGCACCTAAAATGTGGGAATAAGACATTTCAAATATGTAGCAACCCATTTATGTGTTTCCCATAGGTACATGGATACCAGAAATTGGAAATGGAGGTGGTTGTCCTCCGAAAATACTTCAACAAAATGCATTACTTAGTTTTTCTTTGTCTCTTCTACTTGAGGCTCATGTTAATGCAATCCCAATAGTTGATGACAATGTAAAATGATATAATATATTCCCAAGTGCAAAATAACAAAATGAATATTCAATAGGCAGTGCAATTAGAGCAAGATAGAAATATGTCTAGTGGTTCTTATGGTGGACTGAGATACCACATGTGCATAACTTTTGAATTTACACTAGAGGAGTTTTTAAATTACATTGACATAATTGTTTGTGTATATTCGAATAGGAGGTGATGAATTACATAGCATGAAAATCATTAATGTAAAATCATTATCCCTAACTCCAAAGGTAGTTTAAATACAAGCAGACATTTGGAATATTATTTATTTAGAAGACCTTTCATTCCCTTGCTAATATTTGGTTATGAAAATGTCGATTCCAACTTTGAGAAGAATGTGAAACGCATGAGTGGACCACCTTTTTAGTCTCAAATCCCTGTGTTGGAAAACAGAGTAACAAGAAGTTATATAAATATGAATAATTGGAATGCAAAAGATGTTTTTGAGTGGATTGAAATATATGAGACCTAGTTCGTGAATTAGATGGAAAAGAGAAGAAGAGGAAGAGAAGTAGTAGTGAAATAGAATTTAAGAAGAGGTGCAAAGGAGATAAACAATTGTAAAGGGGAAAGAGACAAAGTATAGAACAAAGTCAAAGAGAAGGAATAACTCGTATTTTAAAGATCATATAAGCCAACAAAATGAAAATTTATTTTTCTAGGGGATTGGTGTCTTATTTGAAGTAATATCCCAAAGAAGAATAGTTTGGATCCTATAAGAAATGAGAGTGGGTGCTTCTGGAAAGTTGGATCTTTCAAAATAGAAGAGGGGTTGAAGCCTCTTATAGGCAGGAGCCTGCAAAATTACTATAAGAACTAGGAGTGGGTGATTCCAGCAAGTTTTAGCTTGCAAAATAGAAGAGGGGTTGAAGGCTCCTATAGGTTGGTGCCTACAAAAGTGATTTAAAAAGCGAGTGGGTGCTTGAATTTACATCACAAAACAAAATTCATGGTTTTCTCCCTTTATTGGTTTCCACTTATATTTGGTGTCTAGATGTGTTGCTCTGATGTGTTGATTCTTATGTTGTGATTTAATGTTGTTTATATGTTAAATATGTTATTCATATGATATATTGTTGCTAATATAATAGTTCAGATAACGATAAAAGGGAAAATTAAGGATTGGTAATTGATGACCATGAATGAACTATATTTATTTACCCCCCTCTCAGTATAGTCAAGTTTCCAACAATTGCTATCACAACCTAGTCCCTTCAGATGTATCTTAACTGCTATAAGGTAGACTTGGATGAATTATGTATCATCTAAGTGTGTATGTGCTCAATGTTGCGGACTTTCAATAAATGGAGAGAGAGGTAAAATTTGAATTAATTACTCATGGGTATGAAGTTTGGAATGTTGGGAGTGGAGCCTAATTATCTTCCTGATTGTTCAGAAGTTTTTTGTTTCAGTCACATTGGATCTTTGTTCCTAATGGGGCAGCAATGTTTCCCATATGATTGTCATCATGAGCCCCCCTATGGATGGGGTTCAAGGGCAATTGCCATGAAGTTAAAAATAGATGAAAATTTTCCTTATAAAATATTGTAATTCCATCGTCAATCTGGTTTGTTCATTAGGTGGATGATCTGACGGTAGAAGTTATGTTAAATTAGGTTTTTTTGGCCCTAGAAGGTAACCCTCAGTTTATATGAGGGAATTTTATTGCAGTTGTCTATTATTATTACGAGTGAAGAAGAGAGAGAATATTGTGTGAGAGCGAAGAGGAAATTACAGTGGATATGTTGTAGGTTCTATCTCTTCATTATGCTAGATAATATGAAAGGAAGGTGTTACACGTCATTTTGTCACATTAAGCAAATGACCATTGGTTTGGATCTCTCGCTATCCACAAATGTGTCCCAAAGCATTCCCCTGCAAATTTAGAATCCAAATTATCCCAAAGAAAGTGGAATTTCTAGATCCCATGGTACAAAACCATGTTTTGGCTACATCCATTGTTCCCTAGTCAATTTTTACGCATACGCAAAGAATACCATTATACGTTGCCCATAAGTACACATTGTCTTACAATGTGCCCTGCGAACATGACTTAATGCATCTATCCCAACCAATAAGGTTTGAATGGTTTCTTATTTAGTCCTGATCTCTCCCATCATGGAGAAACTCTATCTCTTTGTGGAATCTCTATCCCACCATTAGTGGATCTAATCCCATGGAAAATGGATCCCAAACTTCCCACTCTTGGCCTATAAAGCTAACATAGGCTAGAGGATTGAGAAGGATTGTTGGAAGTAGGCGTATGTTGCAAGAATAAGGTTGGAAAACTACTCATTCAAGGAGAGAGTTGGATATTGTGGGAAGGGACTTGCAACATTAAGGCTACATGGTTGTAAGGATATTATCCATTTTATTAATATAAATGCAATTGTTCTTTCTCAATTACATCTTTGTTGATATAATTTGTAGGATTCCTCACCTACATAGATTGTGATTGCATATTGATCATTTTATGATACATGATTGGTTAATTAGTCCATTTATCTCTTATGGTTATATACTGGATTCTTTGATCTCTTGTTTATTTTTGTCCATGCAGATCTCCTTCAGGATATCATGGAAGAGTTCTGGGGAGAGATGGGAGAATCTCTAAAGCATTGAGGAGCGAATGGTCGAAAGATTTGAAGGGGACTTCATCAATCATTTCGATTAAATGGTAAGTGGCTCTATCATAGAATATGTTTCAGTTAATCATAGTCTAGAGAAAGGTAGTAGTTCTTGGTTGTTTGTTACTAGTTTTCTTTCAAGTATAGGGAGATCTCTCTTGTTCGCAAGAGGGATAAGTCCACATAACAAATTGGCGACTTTGCTGGGGACTCGTCTCACTCTCCTTTATTTTTCTTGTTTGACCATTTGAACCTTCTGTACAAGCCTTCCTTGAGTGTCTGGAAATCTTAAAATTTTGGATTTTAAGTTGGGTTTGACTTGCTTTTATTTTTTCCAAAATTCCCCATTGTGTGCACTTAGTTTTTAGGCATAGTGTGCATATATGTGCACCTGTATTTTAGCAACATATAGTATACGCATTGGTTTCCTTTAGAACATCTGTGCATACTTGGATTTTTTTTTAAATTTCAATTTTATCCTCATCCAATCCCAACTTTTTCGTTTTTCCTGTTAATTTACACTTGTTTGTACCATCTCTGAGTGTTGGTCAATCTAGTTGAGTGTTATGAAAAGATTTTCTTTTAATTGTCTTGTTTTTACAAATAAGGGTAAAGTCTCACCTGATAAATAGTTTATCTATCAAAAGAGAGATATGTTTTTCTTGTTGTGTTGATTACCTATCTTTCTTCTGTCGATTACATAAGGTTTTGGGTCTAGTTTTCTCTTTTGCGAAAGTTTGTTTTGTGTGTCAGAATAAATTATTTACAAAAATAGGTATTGTTTATGAAAAATACTTCTTATGATTGTTTCGAAATGAAAAGTCATTTTTATTTCTATTGTTGAAGTGTTCATGAAATTTAGTTTTGTTGCAAGTGAATTCATAACATTCAATTAGGAAAATTCATTTTTAGTGATTATTGGTTTCTTGTTGCATTTTGCGAATTTCTGAACGATTGTGTGAAAAGAGAGATTTTTGGATTTGTTATGTTATTGGGCAAAGTGAAAGTTTGAAATTATTTTTAATATTTGGGTGATTTGAAATTAGATATCTTCATTTTAGGAAATGAGATATAGTGGGGTTTAGAGTTTTGTTTATATTTCAGTTGAAAAAGTGAAAGACTCCTTCCTTACTTCAGATAGATTTTCATTGAAACGAAAAGATTAAATTCTCATTTTCAACCACATCAAGATTTGTGTCAAGCCATAATTTCATCAGTTTCACATCCATTACCTTTGAGTAAATAACATCTCTTAAAATCAACACTAATAAAATCAATCTAGTAAGTTTTATTTTTAGGGTTCTTTTCCACCTATAGTAGATCGGGTTGTAGGGATTGGAATAGGAAAGTGAGTTAACTTTCCAAAGCTTCAAACAAACATTAGCATCTTGTGATAGGGAGAAAAATCCATTTACTGCAATTTTTCTCTGGGAAGCTCCCCTTACAAAGGAGTCAAGCACGAGATCATATCGAACCCAATGAAGTGATCGAACCCACTTCATTGTCTTTGGTAGAGTGATTTACATGTACTAAAACTGGTATCGAGAGGTACTTGGGAGTCACTTGGAAGTAAATGTCAGATTAACCATGATGAGGAACTTTCAAGGGGATTGATCTTTGTTACTGTGCCCTTGTGTGTAACTCTGATTTGTGACTGGCCCCCACAGGTTGAATTGTTTTGCGTGATAACATTAGTGACCATATTCTTAGGGATTTTACTCGAGGTGACGACGGAGGGGAAGTCTCTGTTGTACCTAGAATTGAAATTGGCTAAACACACTTGGAAATTTCTGGAGGGTATTCAAAATTCGAGATGGCATAAATGAATTTTAATTGCACCAGATCATGTACATTAAGATATTTTTCAGCGTAATGGGTTCCACCCTCTCTATTTATAGCCACTTTTCACTTTGCCACTTGGAAGCTGACCTTCCCATTTTGGCCATCATAAGTTGTGAGGATGCCACGTCAACCCCCATTATTCATGGAAAAGTGACTAGCCACATGATCATGATGAAAAATAATCTAGAAGAGTTCATATTGTAAATCTATTTAAGTGTTGAGGGAGTCAAACCTACCCACTAGTAGGCTATGAAACTATGTTATAACTGGGTCACTAGGAGGAAAAGAGGTTCCATTCTTTTTGAGGGAATTTTGTGCATTTTACTTACTTATTTGTTCTCGTAACCATTTTCTATTTAGAGAAAGAGAGCAGAGTGGCCTCACCTTCAGACTGGGTTTTCTCCCAAAAGGGTTTCTCAGGTTATATCTTGTGTCAAATCGTGGTTTATGAGTTTTTATTTTGTTGTTCTCTATTTTCTACATAATTATAATTTTCATTCATATTTAATAAAAAATAATTACAAATCCAAAAATCTAAAGAGAAATAAACTCTCATAGTGTAGATTTTGGATTTTAAAGTATAATTTATCAGATCTGTTGTGACAAACTGTATAGTGGAATATCCTCGGTAGTTTATGGATCTAGGACTTGTGCATTGTTATCTATTAGTATTACTTAGTTCCTAAAAGTTGCATTTGCAACAAATATATGTTTTAATGATTATGAATAAGAACTAAGGAAGAATAAGAGAATGGGGTTTAGCTTTTATAAGAGCAATTGTGTTTTTTCATCCGTGGACAATATTATTAAAGCTTTTAATCAAAATATTCTCTTTTCAACTATTGGGAATGTGTACTATTGTGTTATAGAATTTCTCTTGTAAGTTATACATCTTCTTTTCATCCATGCAATTATTTGAAGTTATGTGAGAAATTCTAAGAGGGAAAATTGAAGATCAATTTCCCTTATATATAGAAATGTTATGTTTTACATAGATATTTATGGTAAAATCCATTTGTTTTTGTCATAACCATTGATAACTCGTTAGATCGTTGCCCAAATCATACTTATAATATTTTCCATATATAAAATATTATACAACAACACCGAGAGATCTACAACTCTAAGAGTTTTAGTGGATATACTTCTTTTTCTATGGCTAGATGGCCAGATCGAGTGGGTCTCTACCGCCACTCCCACCCCATGCTTTGGATATAACTACTTTTAACTCATTGGTCACAAATGGGCAAAGGTACCAGAAGGCAAATACTTCTCTTTTGTCAAGACATTGGAAGAAATTCCAAAGGTCGAGGTTTTTGTGCCACAATCAAGAGCACAAACCTTGTAGTTGATAGAACATTTCTTGGTAGGACAATTCATGAGGATATGGACCTACCTGTGTTCTGTGAGGTTGCCAAATCAGACATATCATAATGGGAGGAAAAGGAAAGTACTATTTTCACCTAAGCGATCCACTCCGAGTGGAGGGGAAGGATCTAATAAATGCTAAAATGAGAAAAATAACAGCTTCTAGGCTCTCAATTCAATGACTAGAGAAGGGGAAATTCTAAAAACTAATGTACAAGAACATTTAAAAAATTTGGGACCAAGGCATGAATGAGAGAAAAATGATGAATCCATGCCACCATTATAAAATGATACAATACCAAAACAATACATAGTGGAATCTTCCTCGGAAGAGGAAAAATTCTTCTCCCTTAAAAGCTCCAAATTGGAGCCTTACTTTTTTAGCTCAGGTGACGAGAAGTCAAAGGTAGATAAGGAAAAAGAATTAGAGAGGCTCCAATGGAAGGTTGGTCAATGGACCAATATAGAGGTAAGGCACAAAAAAATAGAGAAGGATACAAAAATAAGAACATGAAAAATCTTGGATCCAAAATTAAAGGAAGATATAAACACCATGAAAGGAGGCAACTCAGTCCCTCAACAAGGGGCTACTCATAAAACAAGTAATGAGGGTAAATAAAAAGGATGGTGGAAGTGAAATCTTTGATCAAGAAAGAGAGACCCTTAGTTCTCCTTCTCCAAGAGACAAAAATGGGGGACCAAGAGGTCCTCCAAAACCAACACAAGATTTGGAATGGTGGTGGGATTATTTATGTTAGTACAAGGTGACCTTCACGTGGGCTATCCACCATGTGATCTCAATCTTCGCTCATATTTCTAGAATCTAGTTTGACATTTCACTAATTGGCTTCTTGTTTTCTACATATTCCTTCAAATCAAGTATTCTCCATTGTCAATATTTACATGCATGTTCAATTCAAAGAAAAGCATGATTGTTGGAATTCCTCAATGACCCTCAAGGACACAATTTTTGGATCAAAATTCATATTGGGTGGCAACTTCAATACAACCCTGCATTAGTGGGATAAAAAAGTGGGATATCACATTTGAGATCAATTCCAAGGAAATTCAGACTACCTTATCCATAAATTAAATTTGTTAGATATGAAGCCTTCCACTAACAAATTCACTTGGAACAATAAACGGGCTAGACCAAACCATATTGTTATACACTTAGAAATATTTTTAAATTCATATTGGTTCTTATTTTTATATCAAAAATTAATAAATTTGCAACTATAGATTAATTAAGCAAAATGGCACAATCAGAAGGTCATGTCCTTTCACCAAGAGTCACCCAAGGTGGTATATAAGCCAAGGTCCCCTCTATGTAACATTCATA
>APFE030028848.1:118936-193445 GCA_000404065.3 Pinus taeda
TCCATTTGGTATCAGAGCAGTTCGATTACTCGATCAGAAGTTGCCTCATTCACCCACTGTGTTTCACTTTTAGTTGTGCCCATTCCTCCATCACTTTTAGTTATGCCTATTCCTGCCGCAGCGTGGTCCACTTTATGTATTGATCCTCATAGTTTCCGATAGGATAGTACTTGCAGTATGTTTCCCACTAGTCCTTGATGTGGGGGGCAGCTTTGAGAAGAGCAAAAGTAATATTTTCCCAACCGGAAAAATCATGAACAAAAAAATACCCTCCTAACAAATTTAACCATTTATCTACGATGTCTGCATCTATCTGACCCTCAAATATGGGAATGCCAAAGTTAACTTGTACCTTAAAGGGTGTGACACTTCCAGAGTAGCTGCTGGAAGTAGATGTGTTGCCCCTGGGTAGCCGCTGAAGGATCTAGGCAAAGTTGTCCATCATCGTGTTCCTTTGTCACTTGAGGGCCTCTTCGAGCAAGATTTTGATAGGATCTCTTGCCCCCTCATCCTTCTTTTCATCTACCATGGGAGGCCGTCGAGATTTGCGAGGCTGGTCTTGCAAAGGTTCGACCAGTTCAAGCCCTAACTCCTTATATCTCGACCTTGTTGGGGACATGCAAAGAAAGACAGAGAAAGAGAAAACAGCTCTAATACCACTGATCTAGATTTAAACATGAATGCAACAAATTACAAATATAACCATACATATAGAGATGTAATAGAAATAATACTTCATTTCATTACTGTAAAATATTGAAATATGCTTACAAACAGAAATGGAAATAAACTAGTTAGGGCAATTGTAGCTTATCTCTAAGAAGAGATGTGGCGGCTACATGCCTCTGAACTGTGTTATAATGAGGCTCGAAGGCCTATTTATTGTTGAGAAACAATGGAAAACCCTAAACATCCAAAAAACTAACCCTAGAAGATGAAATTCCAAACTGTGGGCCTCGTTTGGGTAAATTGGTACATCAACTTCCCAAGGTCGTAACTTTGGCATACGATCTTCATTTGACGCGCACAATATCTCTTTAGAAAGATCTATCAGAGAACTACAACTTTGGAAAGAGAAACATCAGTCTATATACCCATGATGCTCCCAGTTTTCCCAAAAAACGTCATTTAGGGCCTCAAAACAGCTTTGAAAGTTCAGGACCCGAAAAACTACTAAAAATAGTAAAATGTGCTACAATTAAGGAAACTGAAAGGCTGAAAGAAACAATGGTGGGGGTCCAAGTGGACTTGGCAGGTAGCCACCAATATCCACCTGGATCACCAACCGATTTGTCCACCTCCGTGACCAGCCCAGCACTTGTCACTGTGACATCCTCCTCTTACATTCACCCAAGTAACCATGCCAATCAGGGTACACGTGAGACGAGATGCTACTATGATCAAATTTGACCTCTTATGTGACCTTAAGGAAGTGGAAACGATGGAAACATCACACACGGTCATCTAACATCATCAACAGACTCCTCTGTAGATAAGTTAGCCACTTCGACAACCTATCCCTGGGTCCCACTAATGTTCTGGATCTCTTAGGCCATAGTCGCTCTCATGTTATGGGAAAGGGAGCAGCCAACAACCTAAATTCACTTTCACAAGATTTTCTACCAGCGACCAAGAACGAAAGTTTCCAGTTCTGTGCCATCAACACAGTGATTTAAACCACTTTCTCAGGCCTAGAGCCCAGGCCACTTCCCAGAATGGAGTGATAGCTTGAAATCATTAAAATATAGGGAAACAATGATGCAAAATCAATAAGTTGAAAAAGGCCATAACCAGACCCCTACTAGCCATGCCAGGAATTTCATCAAACATAACATCAACATGTAACCTACAAGTGTAAACAACAGAATTAAGTGTAGGGATCTCATACTTATCTGAGAATCACTATGAACCATTTTTCCCTCATGTCATTTGTTGCATTATCATATATTAGGCCATAGATACACTATCCATTCATTTTTTTATCACCTAAGAAACAATTTCTAAATTGTTCACATCAGTTTGATTGTAAAGGTTTGGTGTTAATCCGGTTTAGTTTTCTTTCATGTTTGCTTTAGTATCTAAGTCCTAGGAGTCTTGGTGGTATGGTTAAATAAAGGTCAAAAATTTGTTCTCATTCATCACTGATCCCACAACCCGCATAGATTCCCTGTATCAAATTTGTTTTAAGGTTCTTATGTGTTACGAAGCAATTTAGGTGTTTTCGTAGCGCAAAATCCAGTCTAGGTGTTTTCGTAGCACAAAATCAGTCTAGGTGTTTTCGTAGCGCAAAACCCAGAATTTACACTGGCTGCGCTACGAAATCGGGGATTCGTGCGGATCCGTAGCAAATCTTTCTCAGCTGTCACATCTATCAATATCCTTTATGTTTACATCATCCGTTGTTAGCTTATACACTTCGCCTATCATGTCCAACTGCTTATCCTCATCATTAGAGTCGTTAGGCACCTTGGTATGCTCAGGTTACAAGTTTCAAGAAAAGCCAAGAACTCACAGCCACGATTTGTGTTCGGATTCATGCGTAAGGAACAAATTGCCAAGCGTTCAATTTGAATTCCTTGAAAATCAGGCGAGGCAACGTTCAAGCGAGGCAGCTTTCAAGAGAGGCAGTGACCGAAAATTAAGACAGTGCCAATCTTTCAAATTTTCATTCCGTTGGAATTCCATGGAGGGGGCTACAGAAAGAAAGGAGCACAGGTCAGGCAGGTGTTTGAGGAATGAACCGGAAGGCTTAGATATTATCCTAAAGAACAGTGAAGTTGAACGTGCATTCAAGCAGGTTGGTTGTTGGAGATTTTGCGAGAAACTTCAAGGAGGTGATACGCAAGTCGCCAGGGAATTTGCTTTGATTTCACAAGGTTAATTTCGAAAGTTGGGGTGCTCGAATTACCCATCTCTCCAAAGGTTATATCTGCAGTCACTGAAATCCCAAGGGGACAAGAAAGATGGTTTAAAAATTTCAAATTTGATATGACTCCATGTAAGGAATTTCTAAAGCTAGAGTTCATTGATTCGGACTTGAACAAATCAGTGCCCAGAAGTTTCGTCAAAGATCCATATGCTAGCCTACTTACCTGCATACAGAGGTACTTCACCTGCGAAGGGAGGTATCATAAGTTGTACTCTTATCACTTCAAGCTTCTGCTTCATTTTACTAAGAAGATATCACTTGATTTCCCTTTCTACTTGTTTCATAGCCTGGGCAAAATATGTGACAAGGTTCAGTTAAAGAAGGAAGCCTGTGAGACCTCGTTGTTTCATCATGGCTTAGTCAAGTTGATCGTGTTGCATGAGCTCCAGAGAGTGGACAGGGACTGGTCCACGTTCATGTTTATGTCTAGCTTCAAAAATGAGACTGGTCTCAGTCCTCAAGCGACAAAAAATTCTCCACCAGCGGCTGGTCATCGTGCAGAAACAAGATCCAGGAGATTTGTAAAAGTGAAGGCTAGGAAACAAGTAAAGGAGCCCACCAGACCACTGGTAATTCAGGACACACCCCAACAGTCTCAGAAAGAGAAAACTCAGGTCAAAGAGGGTGTACATGAACCATCTACAAGTCAAGTAGTCCAGAGAAGAATAACTAGGAGCCAGCTAGCTAAAGAAAAAGGAAAGACCGTGGTTACTGAGGAAAGCCCGATTTCAAAGGGAAGTCTGAATGACTTGCTGCAAGCTATTGGTATTGAAGAATCTCCTATGGTTCGAGCAGATTTGATAGAATCAGCTAAAGACAAAACCGAAAGGATCAAAGCCTCGAAAAAACTCAAATTTGATGAGCAGGTTTCTAAATTTGTCTTTAAGCCAAGAAGACCTATGACGAGGCATTCAAAGTAGATACAAGAGAAGCTGCCAGAAGTAGAGGAAACAGAGGAGATAGCAAAATCTCGTGAAGCACCTGCGACTTCATCAGAAACATCATCGTAGCTACATAAAGACAATAGAGGTAAGGCAGTTATCTCTCAAGAGGAATATAGTGTTGAAGAGTTGAAAAAGAAGTTGAAGTTAGCAAATCTTGAAATTGCTAAACTAAAGAAAGCCTCAAGGAAATATGTAATCAAGGAAGCTCAGTTTAATAAAATGGAGGCTCTATGGGAAGACAAAACAATTTCAATACCCAAGGTGGTCAACTGTCATGCTCAATACTACACCTGGCCAGTCCCTGCAATAAAAGAAGCAAAATTCATCAGAAAAGTTAATACAAGACTGAGAGCCGGGATCAGAATTATGAAGAGGCAAATCAAGGATTTGAAAATACAACTAAGTCAACAAAAATATTTCCTTAGCTAAGGAAAATCACACAACAAACAAGGTTAAGTCATAAATTTTGATGATTTACCTTTTTGAAGTTTTCCTTAAAGAGTGGTTCCTCTACATTCAGTTTTGAACAGCTTCAGGGCACACGAGAAGGGACATTTCAAGATAAAGAAGCTCAAGACGGTCAAATTTTGGCATTAAAACTGCGTTTTTGAAATTACACAGCAGTTTCATAGCGCGCTACGAATCTGCTGAAGATGATGCCTAATGCACATCATTTTCGTAGTGCGCTACGAAACCGCTGCAGCTACATGTTATAATTCGGTTGATCAATTTTGAGTGACAAAGGGCAAATCATTAACAAAGTATGAGCATCCAGCAAAGGCAGAACAAGCAGAGGAAGGACATATATGAGCTCTAAATCTATGTGTTATAAATTGGTCATCATTCATAGCTAATTTTGTTCATGATGCTTCAGGAAACATTAGACAGGTTTTGTCTTAACACGTGTACATGAGCCAGGTCTAAAGTACATGAAAAACATGACAGTCCAATACACTTTTGAGTAATCAAAGAAGAACAACAGGGATAATTGATTTCAAATATCCTAGTAGAGACTGAAAATAGAAAAACATGGGCAGTTTCCTACTTTCCAAGAGCAGAAAAGAGATAAGACATCAAGGGCCAGCAAGGAGTTCTAAATCATCACCACAGCTAAACTGAAGAATTACATGTGTCAAAGAACAATTTTGGGTTGTAATAAATGCTACTACCAACATGATGAGGAGTTATACTCCTAATTGTCTTAGGTTTCTAGAACTTCCAGTTAGCAGTTAGTTGCATTTAATAGTTAGTTTAAAGTGTTAATAGGTGTCATAATAGGAAGACTTCGAGTTCCCTTCATGCTGGAGGAGGAATCTCAGTTATGTAGAGAGCTCTATATATAGCAGAACATCTGATGTACAAAGGGTTCGAAAATTATTTAGAAAAGTTATGATATTGTGCTTTGTGTAAAGACTCTGTTTGTAGTAATACAGTGTTTGGCTTTGCTTCTCAGGAATCAGAAGGAATTCAATGTTATGAATGTCTTGTATTGTCTTCTTCCTGTTATCTACAGTGGTATGAATATGTGATTACTTAGAAATCACTAACAGTGCTCTAATTTCCTTCATGCATGTGTAAACTGTGTTGGTCCTATGTGTATCTGGTGTGTTCTAAATATGTTGGATTCTAAATTCCCTAACTTCTATGTAAAGCTAACCTTACTGTCAATACTGAAGCATATCTGACTCCGTAAGCCCAATTGATACTTTCTAATTGTGTTTCAACCTCTTATACTTGTTCATTTGTTTCGTAGAGTTAGCCATCTTATTCATTATCCAAATCTTTAATCTTGTGAGAGAGCCCTCTCAGGTTGGGGAGGCTAAGCCTCAGCCTAAAGTAGGTTTGAAAGAGTTACACAAGGTCTGCCTGGTCAGCAGCCTATCCGGGCAAGGTTTTGTGATAACACATTTACAAGTAAAAACATGTTGAGATCCATACATAGATGTTGTCATAAAATATACATATAACTTGCATAATAGGAACAGAAATACCACAAACATATCATCCATAAAAATCCACATAAACATCAATACATTTGCACATGAAAATCAAGGGAATGAATTTCTCATTAAGGAATGCAATGAACCAACCGAAGATGGGACTACTACGTTCCACCCGACCATAGAATGGCTGAGCCAAATCTCTCTTCATCCATTCACCCCTGTGCCATATTCCAAGCATGAATGTGGGACTCAAACCAAAAGAACCAACCAGGGCATTTCGAGGCTAAACCAACTCACCCTCATCAATAGAAACTAGGCTTTATCGTAATCCATCTTGGATCACTAGGCCAACACAATGAATACATCATGACATGCTTTACCGTGATCTCCACCCGATCATTAGGCCAAACAAGCATGGATGCCACCAGATTTCTCCACCTACATTTTAAGGAATTTTCTTGTCTCCTAGTCTCTCAGGATTTACCGCAATCCAAACCCATATCACTAGGACCTAAATTGATACCCACTCTCCATGCTTTACTTCATTTACCAACCCGGAATTACTAGGCCCAAAGGAGATCAAACCACCTCTAGGATTTACCGTATATCCTGCCATTCACTAGCAAGGATTCCTAAGTCATCCGAGGCAACACAAAATCTATATTTACCACAATCCATAGTCCGGCTCAGGGGTCACTAAGCCATGTGTTCTATTATTTTGGAGATTCACTTCACTCAGCTTCGAATCCATCTGGCAATCCAGCTCAACCAAAACATGAGAACCCCATCACACCATGGCTATCCAGAAATGGCAAGGCTAGGCTGAAAACACTTTTACACTTGGTAAAAACGATTCCATGATAGAAAAGAACCACATGCAATACCATGTATGCCAAATCTAGCAAGGAAAATACACATGCAATTTTCTACCTACAATGAAGCCTACTATATTTGCCTGATCTTGCCTTTCCTTTCTTGATCTTTGTTTCCTCTTTCCTTCTTTGCCTTTCTTTCTCCAATGCCAAAATGCTCCAAGAAAATTCTAAGTGTCCAAAACTATGAGAGAGAGAGAATAATTAGAGAGATCCAAAATTCAACTGACAAAAGGTTACCAACTGATCCCTAGAAGCCTTTTTATGAATGAGGCCTCTATTTTCTTCATTTTTCTCCTCATGTGCAACCTGTGACCTTTCACCTCCATTTTCTCCTAATTTCCATTATTTTCGTAAATAATTGTGCCAAAAATGCCATTTTTCCATTCCAAAGCCTTAGTCATTTCCTTTTCAAATTTCCTTAGCCATAAACAACCAAATTAACACCCCCTAGGATGTCTTGCCCAACATTCAGCTTGGAATAAGTGTCCCATCAACTGTGATTATTGTTTTTAACTTTTATTACATGGAATTTCCACCAGAGATGTTATAGAAACCTCCCCCTTGGGGGACACCGTCCTCGATGTTCAATCACACATATACCTCAGTAAAATGTTGAAAGAAGACTTATTGTTCATGGAGATTTATAGCACAACTCAATGCAATATTTACAATGAAATATCTGCCCAAAACAAAACATAATGACAACATGATAACATACTGCATAGTGGAGCTTTATAACACAGCTCATTACAATATTTAAAATGATCATCCTACTGAGTATCAACCCACATGACATCATAACATCATAATAACATAACCACATGATAGCATAGTAACATGAAAACATAATCATAATAACATGGCACCCATGTTGCATAGTGGAGCTTTTTAACATAGCTCATGGCGGTATTTACATCCATAGACATGTGTACATTTAGTAACATCATCAAAAGATATACCAAAAACATAGACCAAATCATATATCAAAACATATATTAAACACCATATCTAAGAATATATCAAAACATCATAAAGCATATATGAAACCACCATAAAGCATATACCAAACCACCATATTGAAGTTGCTTTGCCTCAACTGGCAAACAAGGAAGGATACATAGCCCGCTTCTGATCTGCCATCTCCCATGTAGCTTCATCGGGCCCAAAGTGCTTCCTTGAGCTTTAATTTGCTCAATTGCTTGGTTCTAGAGCATGATAACCTTTTTTTGCAATATACACTGAGGCTTCGGCCAGAATTCTCCATCTGGTTCCATGTGCAATACAGACTAGTCAATCATATGATCATCATTCTTAACATACTTCGTAAGAAATGATACATGAAAAAAATCATGGAATTTCATTGTCGGAGGCAGTGCAAGTCAATAGGCTACTGGCCCAATCCTGTCAATGATACTGAAGGGTCCACAAAACCGTGGTGCCAACTTGGCACAAGATCCAATTCGCAAGGATCTCTTCTTCAGTTTGATGTACAATTACACGTGTTCCCCAACCTAGCACTCCTTGGACAACCTATTCCTATTTGCATCAATCTTTTGTCTATCATGTGCTGCCTTTAGATTCCTCTTGATCACCTGCATTTCTTGTTCCATGTCTATCAACATATATGGTCCAATGAATACCCTGCTAACCGGATCACTCCAACTAATTGGAGTGATACAACTCCACCCATACAATGCCTCAAAAGGACTCATCCTCAATGAATCATGATAATTGTTGATGTATGCGAACTCTACCAAAGGGAGATATTCTTCCCACTTCCTCTGCTAATGCATCACATACATCCTCAACATGTCTTCCAATATCCTGTTGACCCTCTCTATCTGTTTGTTTGTCTATGGATAATAAGTTGTGCTAAAGGCCAACTTTGTGCCCAAACCTACAAATAACTCCTTCCAAAACATAGAAGCGAACTTCACATCCTTGTCTGACACAATTTTCTTTAGAACATCGTGTGGTCTAACTACATCTCTGATGAATACCTATGCCATATCGCTAGTTGAGAATGTAGACTTTACTGGAATGAAGTGGGAAACCTTTGTTAACTTGTCCATAATTACCCTAATGGAATCATGTTGCTTCATTGTCCTAGGCAACCCTGTGATGAAATCCATGTAAATGACCTCCCATTTACACTCTGGAATTGCGATCAGCTGTAGCAGTCCACCTGGATGTTCACACTTTGTTTTCACTCGCTAACAATAAGAAAACCTCACCAAAAACTCTCTTACATCCCTCTTCAACTTCAGCCAATAATAATATCTCTTTATTGTGGTCAGTGTCTTTTGATACACTGGGTGACCCGAATACAGTTTCACATGAACTCCCCCAAGATCACCTTCTTGAGCTCACTGTTGTCTGTTACATATATCATGTCTCAAAACCTGACCAATCCATCCACTGTAAGACATTAATCCATACCCTGTGCACTTGCACCTGTACCAGTACCCGTACCAACATGCTACTGCAACCTATGCACAATCTCCATATACCTGACATCCTGCTAACTTGCCTGCAGGAACCTATCCTATAAGTATGTCCCATAGGAGCTCATAGCTTCCAAGCGATGTACCTGTACTCGTCTGCTGAGAGCATCTTCCACCCTATTCTCTTTACCTTTGATATACTTGATCTTGAAATCAAACTCGCTAATCATGGCCAACCATCTAGCCTGCCTGGCATTCAAATTCGACTGTTTAAACAAATACCTCAACCCAATATGATCACTCATCAGGAAAAACCTCCTTCCAAAAAGATAGTGTCTCCACATCTTCAATGTGTGTATGATTGTTTCTAACACGAGATCATGCGTCGGTAGTTCTACTCATGCTCATTTAGTTTCTGGGATTCATAACATACCACATGTTCATCCTGCATAAGGACTCCACCAAGCCCTCTCTTGCAAACATCTGTGCATATCACAAACTCATTGTCTAGATCGCAATCTGTAGCACTGGTGCATGTGTCTACAAATTCTTAAGCTACTCAAAGCTCCTTGCACTTCTCTGTCCATTTGAACTTCCTTTGGAATGATCTAACAGGATAAGAAATATGTGAGAAGTTCCTGATGAACCTTCGATAATAGCCTGCTAGACCTATGAAAGATCTCACCTCATCCACACTCTTAGGAGCTACCCACTCCATGATGGCTCTTATCTTCTCTAGATATACTATAATGCCCTCCTTGGAGACAACATGCCCCAAGTAATGTACCTCACTCTTAAAGAAACTACACTCGAACAACCTCAATATCACTGCTAAATGCTCGGCATGATCTTGCTCAATTTTATAATATACCAGTATATCATCATTGAACACAATAACAAACTTATCCAAATATGGATGCAACACACTATTCATCAAACACATGAATGTAGTTGGAGCATTAGTTAAGTCAAATGGAACAAAAACAAACTCATAATTCCCATACCTGGTCCTGAACGCAGTTTTGTAAATGTCCTCTTCTTTGATGCGTACCCGATGGTATTTGGATCTCAAGTTGAGCTTTGAGAACACTGCTTCTCCCTTCAACTGATCAAACAAGTCATCTATCCTTAGAAAAGGGTACTTGTTCTTGATATTCACTTTGTTCAACTACCTATAGTCAATGCACAATCTGAGAGTACCATCTTTCTTCTTCACAAACAAGATGGTGCGCCCCAAGGTGATACACTTGGCCTAATGTATCCCCTTTCCAACATTTCCTTCAACCATAGCTTTAACTCAACTAACTTAGGTGTGCTCATCATGTAAGGTGCTTTTGATGTTGGAGCTGACCTTGGCACTAATTCAGTAGAAACTTCCACCTCCCTGTGAGGTGGAAACTCTGTAATGTCCTCAAGAAATACATCTTTGAACTGCTATAAAACTGGGTATCTTCTCAACACATATGCATCCTCAACTTCCTTACCTTTATCACTATAAATGTGCACTACAAATAACTTGCACTCTTTCCTGTGACTACGCTTTGCTTGCATAGTTGTCACCATCCTAATTGATGTGTCTTTCTTCTTACCCTGCAAGACTCTTGGTTCCCCATTGTCATCAACACACTCAATGGCTTTTTCATAACAGTCTACCTTGGTCCTATGAAGATACAACCAGTCCATTCCCAACAACATATTTTATGAACCCAATGGTAATACATTCAAATGTGTTGTGGTGGTCATACCATTCAAGTCAATTGCACAAGATCTTACCCAATAATGAACTTGTTTCTTCATACATGTAGCCAACTATACTAAACAATAATATGCATGAAATTCCTTACTCAAGCCAAACTTATCCACCAAGTAGGGACTAACATAGCTATAATTAGATCCAGGGTCAATCAAAATAGAAATAACTTGATCACAAAGCTTGGCGTCCATCTCAATGATGGATGCATGGTGTTCTGCCTGCCTGTTGTCCACTGTTGCATAGATACATTGAATACTCTGACCAACATCCCCAATGGTTCGTGTCTCCTATGCACTATATATCTTAGGCCTACCACCCTGATTCTATGGACAATCTCTCTTAAGGTGCTCATTACCGCATGTCCATGTTATGAAACCAGCTAACAAAAAGATAGAAAATATATATCAACGACTTAGAAATCAGCCTCTTCGAGGGGGCAACCTCCTTTACATTACACAAATGAATAATTCTTGGATGATACAAATGAAAATACCTCCTTTCTATATATAGGAGTCTAAGGGGTCATAATGTAATCAAAGCCGACATAACAATAATAATGTAAGGGCACAACAATAACAATAGTGGGCTTATGGGGCATAATAATAAAAATATGGGGACTACATGGGCACAGTAATATAATAAGGGGTTGCACTAATAACAATAAGGGGTTACACTAGTAGTATAGAGACCTAACATGCCCCTCTCCTTCAAAAAGTGTTGTCCTCAACGTTTGAGTAGTGCTAGACACTTATGTATAAGATTCTCGTCCTCCCATCTGGAATCTTCAGTGGTAAGTTCTTCCACTTAATGACATACTATGATATTGATCGATTTCGTAGTTGTCGGCTTCTTGTTTCTGTGACTGATTCAGGTTCCAATATGATTTTTCCTTCCTCGTCAAGTTCCGACAATATTGTTTGAATTGGGAGCTTGTCACTTATAAACTTCTTTAAGCATGAAACAAGGAAAATTGGGGGCACTCAGGAATATGCAGAAAGCTCCAAGCTATATGCCATAGCACCAATATTTTGCAGCGCCTTGTAAATACCATAGCACTTTGGTGATATTTTATTATCCTTCTTAGCTTGCTTGAGGGAAATTTGTTTGTATGGTTGTATTCATAAAAATACCCAGTCACTTATATCAAAACTTATTTCATTGTGATGTTGATTTTCATGTTGTTTCATTCGATTCTGTGCCAAAGTGAGGTTATCCTTTAAGAGTTGGAGAAATTTTTGTTGTTGAGTGTCTACCTTAACACCTTCATGAGATACAATATGACCCAAGTATTCCACCTCTTGTACTCCAAATAAACACTTGGAGGTTTTTTCATATAATTATTTCCCATCCAGTAGTCTGAGCACTCTATCAACATGTTGAACATGATCCTTCCAAGACTTGTTGTAGATTAGTATATCATTAATAAATACTGACACAAATTTTCTAAGGAATGGTTTCAAAATGGAATTCATCAAACCTTGGAATGTAGAAGGTGCCTTGGTAAGGCCAAAGGCATGACCAAAAATTCATAATGACCCTCATGAGTTCTAAATGTTGTTTACAAAATGTCTTCAGTATTCATTCTGATTTGATGATATCCTGCATGAAGGTCCAACTTGCTGAAGTAAATTTCTCCATGCAATTCATCCAATAATTCATCAATGAGAGGAATGGGAATTTATCTTTAATAGTGAGCTTGTTGAGCTCTCTATAATCTAGATAACTACGCCATGATCCATCCTTCTTGTGCACCAATACTACTGGAGTAGAGAAAGAACTTTGACTAGGTTGAATTATATCAACCTCTAGCATTTCTACAACCATACGTTCAATTTCACTCTTTTGTGCAAAGAGATATCTCTAAGGCCTGATGTTTGGAGGAACACTTCCTGGAAAATAAATAGCATGATCATGATCACAAATAGGTGGGAGGCATTTGGGAGTCTCAAAAACCTTGGAATGGTTGTCCAATACTTTTTGGAGATCTAGAGAAATAGATGATTTCGACGTGGGAACCTTTAGCGAACATAATTGTGCAATTACGCCTCTTTGTTCTTTCTTTAGAAGCTTTGACATTTTGTTAGAGATGATTATCTTTCCTGGTTTCCTTGTGATACCTCTTAATTCAACTTCCTTTCCTTTTGAATAAAATTTCATGAAAATTTATTGAAAATTAAAAGCTATTGTACCCAAGGATTGTAGCCATTGGACTCCTAGTACAACATTAACACCACCCATTGGAATGGAAGGCATTGGGCTATTCAATACATATTCTCCCATGGATAGCTTGATATTATGGCACTTTCTAGAGCAATTTATGGTTCCTCTTCTTGCAACCATCACTTGGCACTCTTATGTTGGATATAGGAAGCAATTCAATTCCTTGGCTATCTTACAATGAATAAAATTATGGGTACTGCCAGAATCAATCAACACTATTACCTTTTTCTTCTTGATGTGTCCTTCTATCTTGATAGTTTGAGGAGTGGTACTTTTGTCCAATGCATTACAAGATATTGTCGGATTAATTTCTTGATGCTCGATGTGATCTTTCGCTTCTTGAACATTTTCTTCTTGATATGTCCTTCTATCTTGAGAGGTTGAGGAGTGATAATTCTTGCCAATGCTTTACAACATATGGTCAGATTCATTTCTTCTTTATCTGGGGTTGGTTCCTGGTGTATATCCTCTTCTTTTGATGTTCCTAGATCCCTTTCTTCCTCCTCTTCACAATCAATGTAAAATAATTTCTTCTCAGTACACTTATGACCTTTAATATATTTCTTATCACAATTGTAACAAAGCCCTTTTTCTCTTTTTTCTTCCAATTGTTGTGGTGTCAACCTTGTAGGTTTTGAAAGGCTAGGAGAAACAACACTTCCATATTTATAATTGTGAGAGGTAGACATCCTTGTTGCCATAATTTTTCTTTCCACTTTTCTTTCCAACTTAAACGCCTTCTCCAATGAATCAGGTTCCCAAAGACGAACCTCATGTTGAATGTTATCCTTTAAAGTCCCTATGGAGACATCAATCATCTGCTTCTCTGGAATATCATTTTCCCTTATATTCAATTTTTGAAAGTCCTCAATGTACTCTTCCATTGATAACTTTTCTTTGAGATTTATCAATTGGCTAAAGAAGGTGTTGCTCTTTGTATTCTCATAATGTGATATCATTTCCTCAATGAAAATGGACCACGTAACAAGTGGTTTACAAGAACAAATCCCTTTGTACCATAAAATTGACTTGGTTCTAAATATGAAGATGAAATACGTACCTTTTGTAACAGTTTCAACTCATGTAGATCAAAGTATTGCTCCATCTGTAGTATCCAATTTACTAGATCCTTGCCATCAAACTTCCTCATATCGCCTTTTCTTGATTTTAGGAGCTCGATCTTGAAATGACTGTAAATATGTAATTTCAGATCTCCACATTCTGAAATTGTGTCCTGCAATATCCCTCTGTGTCCTCTTTCTAACCCCGCAAGTCTGATCAAGATTGGATTCTGCAAGGAAGAGTTATGTCAAATCTCCCATGATGGCTTGATTATAGACTAGTTCAGTAGAGTGAACTTGTACGAAGTGCCACGTGTCACTATGTCAACCTTAGGACATGAAACTGATATACAGAAAACTGCAGCCCATCCAATTTCTCTAACTTCTTATGAACTTTCAATCTGATGCTCAAAGAGAAAGTTATGATGATTTTCCCAAGGTCATCTATTTGGGATGTAATTTGGGGGCTTGCAGAAACCCTAAATGTCTTGGACCGTATCTCTAAAAAAATAGCGAATAAAAATCTGAAATTAGGGCCTGAGCTTCACCAAGATTGTGGTGCAAATGGGTTTTAATTTCAGAGTCTGAACCTTTGTAGAAAACAATTTATGGTGAAAATTCCACGATGTCTTGTTTGAGATGAAATTTTGTAGCTTGCAAAAACCCTAACTTCCTCAGATCATATATCTGAAAATATAGCGAGACAAGATCTAAAATTTGGACCTGAGTTTCAGATCAATTTCTTCTCAAATGGGTTTTTTTTAGCTTCTAAGACTTCTTAACAAAATGGTTATTGCAAAAATTCTGCGATGACCTGCTTGGAGCAGCGAAACCCTAGAATCCAAAGCTCTGATACCAAATGTTAAGAAACCAGCACACAAAAAGATAGAAAAGATATATCAATGACTTAGAAATAGCCTCTTCGAGGGTGAAGCCTCCTTTACATTACACAAATGAACAATTCTTGGATGATACAAATGACAATACCTCCTTTCGATATATAGGAGTCTAATGGGTCATAATGTAATCAGAGCCAACATAACAATAATAATGTAAGGGCACAACAATAACAATAGTGGGCTTCTATGGGGCATAATAATAACAATATGGGGACTATATGGACACAACAATATAATAAGGGGGTTGCACTAATAACAATAAGGGGTTACACCAGTAGTATAGGGACCTAACAGTCTAACACTCCAACCGACCATTGCCCTCACCTCTATGATGTTGTTGCTGATGTGACCCATGTCCCTATCTAGTTGCATTAAATCTCTTTTGCAGTGCCACAATCTCTTTCTCATCTACATGCAAAGGCCTTGTCCTCTTAGGCTGCCATTTACCTTTACCTTTGTCCCTTCCTTTCCATCCATGCTAAGATTCATTCTTACGCTTTGATTGTTCATAGAAATGCTTCAGCTTCCCAATAACTTCCTCAAGTAACTGACGCTCATCATACTCAATCCGATCTCTGAATGCTAATGGAAAACCACTGAAAAATCTCTGAACTTTGGCCTTCTCATCAATAAGATATGGTGCATACCTCAATAGCTCCTTAAACTTGGTTGTGTACTCTTCATCTGTCATTGATCCAATTTTTAGGCCATAAAACTCTTTGGCCTTACTGTCGTAGTACCTTTCTAACAAGTACTTCCTAAAAATCCTCTTTAACTCCCACCAATTCAAGTCATTTGTCCTGATGTCTTTGACCCACTTAACATCTTCCCACCAGATGTCTGCCTTACCTTTCAAACTAAAGATAGCTATTATGGCCTTCATGTTATATGTGTAGTCATGAAACTCAAAGAATTTGTTCATACCAAGTATCCAAGCCTCTGCATCTTTCGGATTCTTCATATCTCCCTCAAAAGTAGGTGGTTTCACTTTCTTGAACTCATCTAACAAGTATCCCCTATCATTCCTCTTGCAAGGATGATAGCGATGATGATTGTGATGTCTATCAGAACCAGAACTAGAATAGTAACTGTACTCATCACCCCTCCTATTTGGAGTTTCCAACAACTTTCCATCTCTCACTGTGTTAGATTTATCTGACCTATGTCTACCAGGAGGGCTACTACCATACGTCCGATTAGTTCTATCCGCGTGGCCATGGTTGATTCGAAGTATCGCTTGTCGCAGCAATTCTGAAAAACTCTAAAGAAGTATAGCATTAACCTCTGTTTTCTTCTCTTGTGCCTGTATGATCTAGTCATTATCTACCTTACAACTCCTTATCTCTTCCTTCAAACTTCCCAATGTAACTGCCAAATTAGAAGAGTTCCCAACACCATACTGCTCTTTGGATTCATAGGGAGAGTCTTTGTAGTCAACCATCTTGCTAGCCATTTAATCTCTTTCCTACAAATCATAATATGTAAGATAAACCAAATCACAATAAATCAATGTACCTTAGCATAATTCGAGGAGGATACCTTGTCTCCAATATCACCAGATCAGTGTGATACATATATAACATAAACATCATTCTAGTTAGGGTCCAGTCATCAATGGAAGGACATATCAACAATGCATGCTATGACCTCATGCATGACAACAACCATTACTCCATTGTACACATTGCCACATGAAACCATCAACATGCATAAGCAATGCCAAATCAGCTACACATATGCATAGATGCATCTAGTTGAGCATAAGCGATCAATTCTTGTAATCAACCTACAAGGCTAATACATGTAATCAAACCTACAAGAATGTAGCCTAACATACAAGGATGTAAGTAGGCGACATAAAATCAACATGTAGGTGACATGTACAATATGTAACTAGTCATACACTCATGATGATGCATTCCACAAAATCAATCATCAAGTTCCTCATGACAACCTTACTATCCTCGTGATCAACATCAATCAAATGTAAAAAGCACATGGAATGCAAGTGTAAGAGACGCACATGTAACTGACATACATGCATCACAAACACACACCATCCATCTAGTTCAAGAGTTGAACCATGCTTTGATACCACTCTATAACACCCTCCTCCCACATCCACCCAAGTAACCATGCTAGCTGGGGTAAACATGAGATGAGAGGCTACTATTATTAGATTCGACCTCATGTGTGACCTTAAGGAAGTGGAATCGATGGAAACATAACACACAGTCATCCAACATCATCAACAGATTCCTCAGGAGACAAGTCAGCCACTCAGACAGCGTATCCCTAGGTCCCACTATCATTCTGGATCTCTTAGGCCATAGTTGCTCTCATGCTATGGGCAAGGGAGTAGCTAACAACCTAAAGTCACTCTCACAGGCTTTCCTACCAGCTACAAGGGACTGAAATTGCTAGTTCTGCTAGCGACCAGAGACCAAAATTGTTAGTTCTATGCCAGTGACCCCGGGATTTAAGCCACTTTTCCAATCCCAAAGCCTAGGCCACTACCCAGAATGGAGTGATAGATTGAAATCATTAAAACTATAGGGAAACAATGATGCAAAAGAAATAAGCTGAGCAGGACCATAACCAGACCCCTACTAGCCATGCCAGGCATTTCATCAAACATATCATCAACATGTAACCTACAAGTGTACAAAACAGAATTGAGTGTAGGGATCTCATACTTGTTTGAGAATCGCTATGAACCATTTTTCCCTTATGTCATTTGCTACATTATCATCTATTAGGCCATAGATACACTATCCATTTATTTACAATTAAAAAAATGTTGAGAGCCATACATAGTTGTTGTCATAAAATATACATATAACCAGCATAATAGGAACAGAAAAACCATAAACATATCAGTCATCAAAATCCACATATACATCAATACATTTGCACATGAAAAGCAAGGAAATGAATTTCTCATTAAGGAATGCAATGGACTAACTAGATATGGGACTACCATGTTCCACCCGACCATAGAATGGTTGAGCCAAATATCTCTTCAACCATTCACTCCCGTGCCATATTCGAAGCATGAATGTGGGAATCAAACCAAAAGAACCAACCAGGGCATACCGAGGCTAAACCAGCTCACTCTCATAAATAGAAACTAGGCTTTACCACAATCCATCCCATATCAATAGGTCAACACAATGAACACATCATAACAGGATTTACTATGATCTCCACTCGATCACTAGGCCAAACAAGCATGGATTCCACTGGATTTCTCCACCCACACCGTGAGGAATTTTCCTGTCTCCTAGCCTCTCAAGCTTTACCGCAATCCAAACCCGTATTACTAGGCCCTAAACCAAGATCCAGTCTCTAGGCTTTACCACATATCCCAACCCGGGATTACTAAGCCCAACGGAGAGAAAACCACCACTAGGCTTTACCATATATCCCCCCATTCGCTGGTAAGGATTCCTAGGCCTTTTGAGGCAACACAAAATCTAGCTTTACTGCAACCCACAGTCTAGCTTAGGGGTTACTAGGCCTTGTGTTCTATTATTTCAGAGATCCACCTCACTCAGCTTCGAATCCATCTAACAATCCAACTTGACCAAAACATGAGAACCCCATCACACCATGGCTATCTGGAAATCGCAAGGCTAGGCTGAAAACATTGTTATACCTGACAAAACCCATGCCATGGTAGAAAATAACCACATGCAATACCATGCATGCCAACTCTAGCAATGAAAATACACATGCAAGTTGATACCTACAATGAAGCTTGATGTAGCTACTTGATCTTGCCTTTCCCTGCTTGATCTTTGCTTCCTCTTGCCTTCTTTGCCTTTCTTGCTCCAATGCAAAAATGCTCCAAGAAAACTCAAGTGTCCAAGAGTATGAGAGAGAGAGAGCATAATGAGAAAACTCCAAAACTAAACTAACAAAAGGTTACCAATTGATCCTCATAATACTTTTGATGAATGAGGCATCTATTTTCTTCATTTTCCATTATTTTCCTTCATTTTCCTCCTCACATGCAATCTTTGACCTTTCACCTCCCTTTTCTCCTAATTTCCATTATTTTCATAAATAATTGTGCCAAAAATTCCATTTTTCCTTTCCAAATCCTTAGTCATTTCCTTTACTAATTTCCTTAGCCATAAACAACCAAATGAACACACCTTAGTATGTCATTCCCAACATTTATCTTGGAATAAGTGTCCCATCAACCGTGGTTATTGTTTTTTATTTTTATTGCATGGAATTTTCACCCAGGTTGTTACAGTCACCATTGACCAAGCACATCTGTGATTTTTTATGTGTCTGGTAACATTAGGTAACTTTGTTGTCGTCGAAGTTTTCACTTCCAAGTTTCATCGTTTTGTTGTTCTCGGAGCTGTGTTGTTTCCCAATATTCGTGTCTTCGTTTACTGTTGCCCAGTCCCCCCACTATTTACTTGATTCCAACAGTTGTGATTCTTGTGATCCATTGTCAAAACCTTGTATACATGTAACTTGTTTCCACGATCTATCCCTACATCCTATGACCATCCACTATTTTTCCTGTCGACTCAATCATCACTTGGACCCACATGCATTCCCCTCTACGAATTTTCCATATTCGTTAGTTAAATCATATATTTGTTTGTTAATTATTCAGTTATATATATATATATATATATATATATATATATATATATATATATATATATATCTATATATATATATTTATATATATATATATTATATATATATATATATATATATATATATATATATATATTTGGTGAGATAAATTTTTTCTCTTCATTCATATGTAGCAACTAGTGGGCTGGATAAGGGGTATTGATTCAAGAACTGCATATTTGAGTGTCGATTCTAGAGCTGCATATTTTGAAAATTCGTGTTACTATTTTGTTGATTGGGCATAGATGATGCTTTTGGAGACTCATATATTTGATTAGAATCTGATGTATCTAAAGAATCTAGATGTTTAGTAGCTTCATTATTGTGGGGTAGTTGATCAGGTGTAATTTTCAACTTTTCACAAATACAGTTCAACATAGCCATTGCTTGATTATAAGTTATTAATGTTGCATTATGATTTCGATCCACCTTATTTGAAAGGATTGCATTATCCTTTTTAAATTTTTTACAATTCTACTCAAGCCGATTCTCTATTCTCTTCATTGTGTCATCGAGCTCCTTAATTTCATTAGAATGTATGGTAACCTTATTCTCAAGATCTACCAATTTTTTTATTAAAATCAGTGATCATCATTGATGGAGACATTGATCGCGTATGTGGTGGTGCATATTTATCCAACTTCACCTTCTTTCGTAACTTGACGCTATATTATATATAATGGGTTTTTTTTTATGAAAAATAAAACAATAGCGTCAAGTTACGAAAGAAGGTGAAGTTGGATAAATATGCACCACCACATACGCGATCAATGTCTGCATATATATATATATGTTGGATTTTTTTAATGAAAAATAAAACAATAACGTCAGTTACAGAAGAAGGTGAATTTGGATAAATATGCACAACCACATACGTGATCAATGTCTGCATCAATGACAATGACTAATTTTAATAAAAAAATTGGTAGATCTTGAGAATAAGGTTACCATACATTCTAATGAAATTAAGGAGCTCCATGACACAACGAAGAGAATAGAGAATCAGCTTGAGCAGAATCGTAACAAATTTAAAAAGGATAATGCAATCCTTTCCAATAAGGTGGATTGAAATCATAATGCAACATTAATAACTTATAATCAAGCAATGGCTATGTTGAACTGTATTTGTGAAAAGTTGAAAATTACACCTGATCAACCACCCCACAATAATGAAGCTACTAAACATCCAGATTCTTTGGATACATCAGAGTCTAATCAAATATATGAGTCTCCAAAAGCATCATCTATGCCCAATCAACAAAATAGTAACGCGAATTTTCAAAATATGTAGCTCTAGAATCAATACTCAAATATGCAGCTCTTGAATTTATACCCCTTCTCCACCCCACTAGTTGCTACATATCATGAAGAGAAAAACTTTATCTCACCAAATTTGACGGTAACGAGAAATACAGTGTTTCATGGTTCAATAAAGCAAAAGAATATATGAGCTTTATGGTATTGACAATGATGATGAAAATATTAGGTGTGCATCCATGCAAATGGAAGGCGAAGCATATAATTGGTATATGTGATGGAAGAAAACGACACATGCTATCAATTGGAAGAAATTCAAAAACCCATTCTTTAAGAGGTTCCAAGGTGTCAAAGAAGAATATTTTTTCGTAGCACTCTCCAAGTTGCAACAAAAAGGAGATGTGGACGAATACATAGAGAATTCTCTATCTACATGAATACCTAGGTTATCAAATAATCTTTTTATTCAATCATACATCACAGTATTTAAACAACATCTAGGATGAGCTTAAGCTTCATGACATCACTTCTATAGAAGAAGCAAAAAAGAAAGAAAAAGTTGAAAAAAAGGAGCTCGAAAGGATACAGTGGCCAAAAGTTGAAAGAGTATTTTGAGACAAATATTTACCCAAAATGCTAACGCATATAATACAAAATATGTTCCACCGCAACTACGTGAAGGAGGAAAAACTAGTTTTGAAATGCAAAGAATGAAAGAAGGTAAGTGCAAACATTGTGGCGAAAAATGAGATTCTGACAATAAATATGTTAGGGGAAAAGAGACCAAGAACCTGTATACATGTAAATCCACCAATGATTCAGATAGTGAAGGATCAAATGTAGAAGTTAAATATTCTCCGCAATTTTCTCCAGAATCAGATAGTGAGAACAATCTGCAAGTGCCATTATTGGCCATGATAGGCATATTTCAGCCCCAGAAATTAGAGTTAAAATGATATATCAAAAAGAGAAATGTAATGGTTCTAATAGATATTGGAATCACCCACAAATTTTTGCACAAAAATATGGCAAAACGCTCAACATTTTCGCATATCCCATGCCCAACATTTTCACATATCCCATGCTCAACATGAAAGAGATGGTAGTTGACAGAAAGAAAATTGAAAAGGTAGGAAAATGATATAAAGTCAAATTGTAGATTCAAGACTACAATCTAGAATCTTCGTTCTATGCCATACCATTAGGAGGAGTGGATGTTGCCCTAGGCATCCAATGGCTACAAACCCTAGGAACTTACTCTTCCAACGATCAAAACAATTTATAAATTTTAGATGGGAGGGAAGAAATACAAGTTATATGGATTCCAAGCCCCTCAAAATCAAATTGTATTGTCATACCAGATGATGAATCTAATCCTGAAGGGAGCACCAACATATGTAGTGTAGTGTCATCAGATGGAGATGTTGGTTGCAAGATTGGTTAGCGAAGAAACACTTTAAGTTCAAGAACTACCACATGAAATTAAAAAATTGATTCAAAAACACAAAGAGGTGTTCCAAGATCTCCCTATGAAGATGTCACTTGAAAGAGAAATCGAGCACATAATTGAAGTCAAATCAAGGTCAAAACCTATGAATATCGAGTTGTACAGATATCCACATCATCAAAAAACTGAAATTGAAAGATTAGTCCAAGATCTTTTGAACTGTAGAATCATCTCAAAGAGTAGAAGCCGTTATGTTGCTCCATTGGTTCTAGTCCAAAAGAAGGATGGATCATTTAGACTGTGTGTAGATTATCGAGGACTGAACAAGGTAATGATTAAGAACAAGTTTCTAATTCCATTTATAGATGAAATGCTAGATGAACTTCATGGAGACTAATATTTTTTAAAATTGAACTTGAGATTGGGATACTACCATATTAGAATTAGGCTAGAGGACATAGAAAAGACTGCTTTTCAAACACATGAAGGTGATTATGAATTTAAAGTAATACCCTTTCCAATTAACTAATGCTCCAGCAACCTTCCAAGCCACCATGAATGAGGTATTTCATCAATATCTAAGGAAGTTTGTTTTAGTGTTCTCTGACGATATTCTAATCTATAGTAAAACATGGAAAGAGAATCTACAACATTTGGACCAAGTTCTCACTATATTAGAAGAACATCAGTTCTATGAAAAGATGTCCAAGTTCAGCTTTGAAAAAGAAAAAGTATAGTAACTTGAACACATAATATCCAAGGAAGGAGTAAAAGTAGATCCTAATAATATCAAAGCAATAAAAGAATGGCCTAGACCAATTAACATCTCCAAATTAAGAGGATTCTTAGGATTGGTTGGATACTATCGAAGGTTTATTCGAAATTATGCTCATGTATCTGCATGCTTAACAAAACTGTTGAAAAATAACTCCTTTCAATTGGATGATAAGGTAGAAAATTGTTTTGAAGACTTAAATGAAATCATGTTCAGAAACATGTATTAGCAACTCCATACTTTTCAAAGCCTTTTATAATTGAATGTGATGCTTCAGGTTTTGGCATAGGAGCAATATTGATGCATGATGGTCATCCAATAGCGTTTGAAAACAGGAAGCTCAACAAGTGAGAATGTATCAAGTCTACATATAATAAGGAAATTCTCGCAATTATGCATGCATTAGCTCAGTGGAGGCAATATCTCTTGGGAAGTAATTTCTTAACACGAACAAACCATAATAGTCTTCAGCACCTCCTCCAACAAAAAACACGATCCATAGAACAACAAAATTGGATTGAAAAATTGTCACATTCGACATGCATATATTACGTAAGAAAGGGAAAGATAATGTCGTAGCAGATGATCTTTCCAAGAAAGATGAAGAATCATCATTACTTGCAATTTTGGTTGTTGTCCTAGAATGGCTTAATGAAATTCAAAGTGAGTATGCAAAATATCTAGAAAAAAATGCTATAATCAATAACCCTCTTCATAATTCAAAATTTGAATGGAAAAATGATATTATTTGGTACAAGGGAGTAATTTACCTAAGTCTAAATTCCAAATTTAAAGCCAAAGTTTTCAATAAGTCCCACGATTCAGTATCATCTAGACATGTAGGTTTCTTTAAAGCCTACTATAATGCATGTCAATCATTTTTTTTGAAGGGAATGAATAATGATATCCAAATCATAAGTGGGAAGATATATCAATGAACGTTATCGAAGGATCACATGTGTCTAATGGCAAGGAAAAAATGATCCTAGTAGTCGACAGACTCGCTAAGTTTTCACACTTCATAGGAATGAGGAAATCAGACTCAGCAAAACAAATCGTCGAGATATTTTTCAAGAATGTCTACAAACTACATTGGTTTCCCAAGTTCATTGTTAGCAATAGAGACGCCAAATTCAAACATAATTTTTGGTAGGAAATTTTCGAACATATAGGAAGGTACCTCGACATGGGTTCAGCATACCATCCTCAAACATATGGTCAAACAAAAATTGTCAATAAATTTTTAGAAGCCTACCTACGATGTTATGCAACAAATAAACAAAATAAGTGGGTTCAATGATTACATATTGCTAAATGGTGGTACGATTCTTCTTACCACCCTTCAGAAAAAAATGACTCCATTTCAAGCTTTGTACGATCATGAAACTCCTAAATGGAAGGACCTTGCCATTATCGAGACAAAGTTTCCAATGATTAAAGATCAGTTAGAAGAAACATAAAAAGTCTTCCAACAACTAAGGGAAAATCTAAATATTGCAAGAAATCATATGAAACAACAGGTCGATCGAAACAAAACAAAAAGAGAATTTGAATTTGGAGAATGGGTAATTTGTTAAACTCTGGCCTTACAAACAGATGTCCTTAAAACAAAAGGGAAGAAGCAAATTGGCACCAAAGTTCTATGGACCATACTAGATTAATAAAAACATCAGCCAAGAAGCATACAATTTAAGCCTTCCTAATAAAAGTTGTGTTCACGACGTCTTCCATGTATCTTGCCTTAAAAAAGCACTTGGAAAACACTATGTGGAATAGACAACACTTCTGACATCAGATGACAAAGGGAAGATCATTTTAGAACCAGAAAGTATCATCTCCACCAGGGAAAAGAAGTTGTGATCACGAGTAATCAAATAATACCTGATTAAGTGGAAAGACCTACCAGAAGAAGAAGCATCCAGGGAGACAAAATTGGTTCGTCAATAACACTCGTCACTATGTATGCTTTGAGAACAAATCATTTTTTCGAGAGGAAGGCAATGTTATGTAAAAAATTAATAAATTTGTAATTATAGATAATTAGGCAAAAGCGCAAGATCAGAAGATCATGCCCTTTCACCAAGATGCACCAAGGGTGGTATATAATTCAGGGGCCCCTCTATGTAACATTCATCAGTCAATAATTAATAGTGTGTGTGTGTGTGTGTGTGTTTATGTCAATTACTAAGCTTTTCACTCCACTTATCCTTAAAAATATTGGTCAATTCCATAATCCCCCCTTGGATTAGCTTGGATCATAGGTCGATCGCTCTTAGTATATCAAAAGGCATTGACTTTGGGCCTCTGCCATTTTTTATTGTTTGATTTGGGAAAACTTGCCAAACTTCAACAATTTTAAGAAGGTTTGGAGTGAGTGGGTATTGGGAAGCCTACTTACGATATGGGAGGAAAATATCAAGCACTTGAAGCTTCCATTAAAATAGTTGCTCGAGACTAGCAATCAGAAAAACAAGGAAAAATATAGGTACATGAAAAATGAATGGAAATTATAATAATAAGATGGAGAATGGGTTAGTGGAACATGATTTTCTGCAAGAAAAAAGAGAATAATTTTTAACGTATCATAAAGCTCTCAAATAGGAAGAATAAAGTTGGCATTAAAATCCTAGAACATTTGGTTAAAGGCTAGTGATATGAACATAATTGTTTTTCAAAAAACAAAAACAAAAAAACAAAATATCGAGTCTGGAAAAACAGTTTTTAAGAGATTGATGCTCCTTTTGCTTCAATCCACTTGATTTCCCTTTCTTCTTGTCTATGTTCTCTAGGTATTGCACCTGTATGGAACCCTATTCCATCGATCTAGGCTTGAACAACATAACTTTCTTCCAAAGACTGCTATGTAGACCTCCCAAATAGTCAAGGAGTACATTTGGGTTCTTTGGAGAGATACCAAGTGTTGTTGCCTAAAATGTACACCTAAATGTGGAAAAAAGATTCCAACCCCACAAGGTATAATCATTATGGTGCAACACTCAGAGCAAGGGTTGTCACATATTCCCTACTCACTTTGTATAAGCTCTCTCCTAGAAAAGATAAAAGGGGTAGTCCATAAAGATGATTATGAAAGGGAAACTTGTTGAAAATAACAAGTTCTAGGTGACCAAGGGCAAGGCAACTACTTCTCAAGGTAACTTGAATTTATGAATGATTTAGAAAGTGTGACAACTAAATGAGTAATGTATAAGTTAACAATATTAAGTCCAAATTGATTAATATTCCAATAGCAAGATAAATATATAAAGACTAGTGCCTTAACAACAATTCCCAATAAACATATAACACTTGCAAGAGATAATTTTCAACTTACAACAAAAGTAATGTTGTAAGAGAAGAATGTTAGTACAAGAGATTATAACAACTAGAAATATGAGCAATAAAATTTAAATGCAACTTGCAAGAAAATATAACTTGTACTTGAAATAAATATGTTCAACAATGATAAAGAATTCAAGATACAATAAACATGAAATTAGCAAGTACAAAAATGTAAAGAAAGCTTGCAAGTAGATAAACTAGCTCACAATTCTAGTTACAATAACCAAATGGAAATGCAAGATGGATGCAAGATCTAACTGTGTGAAATGAAAGAGATCTTGATTTATTTTATTTAGAATTACTACTCTAAGGTGAAGGCCTTCTCCTAAATTGTTATAAACCAATCTTAAAGAAGGTTGTATAAATAAGTATTGGGGAAGGAGGCTAAGGCCTCATTAATGATACCTACACAGGGCTGCTAACAACCTAAGTGCCTCCGTTCCTACAAGGGATTGCCCACAAGAGAACAACAAGGTCACTTATTTTAACCATTGAGTAAGGGTCTAGCCCTTAGATTGAATGATGTATAAGGTTTACCTAACTTTCTATTCAACCAAGCTTATGCTTGGAGGTAGATTTTAAGGATGCAAATTTGATACTAGGATGAAAATGATTCAATGAGATGCAATAATATCAATGTGCTTCAAAAGGAAATAATATACCAATATGCTTATTATCAAGATTGAAATAAAGACATAGAGCATAATATTGGCTTATACAAGGATCAATGAAACATGCAATGATAACCCAATGAAACAAGAGAAAATAGGATAGTTAGATTTAAATGAGTTAGAGAAAGCATCCCACAATGCCTTTAAAGTTCTTATTTAATATGATATTCAATTATTTTAGACAAGGAAATAAGTGAAAATTTTATGATATAAACACAACTTAAGAATGGAAGATGAGATTGCTAACAAATGATCAAATAAACTACTTTAAATCATTAATAGCAAGTGAAACAAGACAAGAACTATTTCAATGCAATCAGATCAAGGCTATTTTGATGATGCAAGTTAGGATGCAATTATTAGATCTAGGATGTAATAGAAGGTTAGCAAGTTATATCTAGATCTAAGTCAGTGAATTAGAAACACAAAGATCCTCCCTTTTTTACAAGGAGGAGGGATACCATGGGATTGAGGTCCAAAAATCCCTCAAGAAAAATGATGCATTTATTATCAAATTTTACATACATAGGGAAGTCCCTCATAGACTGTTGAGAAAGGACTTTAAACCATTTGAGGAAGGATTATAATGGCAAGATTTGGGATAATAATGCCTTGACCTTAAGTGGAATGAAACTTACAAGGATTTTAAATGCTATTACAATCGAGATCAACCCCTACAATCATGATGAAATCCCCATCACAAGAGATCATTGAATGCCCACACTTGATGCACACGTGTGGAATCACAAATTCTCTGCCCTTATATCAGAGGTGTAGGCTATTGAAATGAAACCTTTGATCTAGTTTGGAAAGACAAATATAGCCTTGTTGCCTCTTTTAGAATTATGCAAAACAAAACAAATTAGTAAAATGTGCAAGCAAGGGATATTAAGAATGTGATTAGGCCTGCAGCCTATTGGAAGAAGACTTAAAACCCTGCAACCACAAAACTAGTCACAAAAACTCCTCAAAGTATGATAATAGCGTGCGGATCAGAGGATAAGGCCTCCAAAAAAATTTCAAACATGTTATGTAGCCTCTAATAGGGATGATTGCAATCTAAAAATACTCACATCCTAGCGAACATGGGACATCCAAATTATTCAATCCAAGGGTTAAAAAGGTGATGAATTTATGCAATAGGAAGAGCTTGAATCCTTATGATATTTTTCCTACAAGTCCCCAAGATTATTCCTTGAAAACACCTTGCACCATTAATGAAATTTCTCCTCGGCCTAGAGTAAAATAGGTTTGAGTACACTCACATCCAGCTTCCATAATTTGATATAAGTTTTAGTTAAATTTATAAAACAGATTTTAGGGAGCTTTTGTTAAGGTTTAAATCATGAAGCCTTCTAAATTTGATGGATGATTGATCAGATGTCATACCCTAAAGGCCTTTCTTACAATAGAATGACATCAACCTCTTATGCTCACGACTATGGAGACGAGAGACCCCCAAATAGGCTTTCAGTCCTAGCACAAAATCATAACGTCACATCACTGAAATTATTGCAAAATATGAATGAAAAACCCTCAACATAACGATCTTAGATCTCTGTGAAATAGACAAGCAATTATGATTTTATAGAGCTTGCAACCTAGAATAAAAAGGCCTCTAAAACCCTTGCGACTTAGCCAAAAAAGTTGCAAATGGATCGAGGTTTTAAAATAATAATTTGCCTCCAAAAATGATGTAAGAAGCCCTCTCACATTGGCTTAGATCCCTCTACAAAACAAAGGTTAGTGGGATGACAATAAAAAAATGGAAATGAGCTTTAAAACCCCTGTAGTTATGCTAAACGGCCTTAGGAAAAAAATTACAAACCCTCAATATGATTATATACCAATAGATCTCAGCTTTAAAGATTCAAAATAGCCCTCGATCGCTCTAGAAAAATCACTATAGGGTCTACAAAAATTAGACAAATATTAAAACACCCTTAGAAAAAATTATCTATAAATTTTATATCCCTAAAAACCTTCAAGATAAATTCGATTAAGAACAATGATAAGCCTAAAACCCTCTCATCCTTGTGGAGAAAGATTCTAACAAAAAATGGCTCAACAAAATTTGTTTTCCTTTTCAAATCTTGAGTGAATTCACCTGTAAACACTTGTTATAAAATCAATCCCAAATCTTGCTTCAAATTCTTGTCTTCAGATCTACCGTAAATGTGTGATGAAAACCCAAACAAAGATATATACAAAAAATAGATCAGTTTGCAAAATATATATACGAATGAATATTTGCAGTTAATTTACAAATGCTAATCTAGAGGGTATGAGGACACCTCCACCCTTAGATCAGTTTATACACTCTTAAAATAGCAAATATTCAATAATAGTACTCAAGAATAGATGAGATTCATTTATAGATAGATAATCTTAGAAGAATAAGAGACAGGAAACTCCCTTCAAAGATGTTCTTATGATGAGCCTTTGAGAGTTCCACTATGGGTTCTTAGTTGCTACGTGCCAAGGAGATGGAGATAGAAACAAGGATTACTCCAAATGCTTCACTCAAGGAGATGAAGATTCAAACAAGAATTACTCCAAATGTTCGATATCTGATCACATCAATATTTTCTACACAAGTTTGAAATATTTTGTTAGTTTCAATAGGGATTAGATGACACGAACAAAAGAAAATATAGTGATTCAAATAAGAATCCACTAGATCTACCCAATCAAAAATGTTTGCCCAATCCAAATAGAGAAGCAAACAAGCTACAATAAATCCGATAAGCTAATAAAAGTAACAAGTTTAAACTTTATAGAAATTTAAGCACAAATCATTAGAATAATATTACCATAACAAGCTGAAGATGTACACCATAGATTTGACCCAAACACTTTTGCTTTTATTAATCATATAAAATATTACAGAGCTTCCACAACCAATTACACGATCTAAAGATGTTAGAATGAGGAGCCATAAGCTCAATTTATAGAAAAATGAGAGATCTAGATTCCTCTCCAAGTGGAAAATGGCTAGGTCTTTAAATTGACTTGATCCCAAAAAATAATAGCTAGTTGAATCTTGATCCATGTGAAAATTTAATCTTGACCCTTTATTTGGAAGAAAAAAATGAATTCTTTGATGAAGGCTTTGATCTCAGTCCAAAAAAATATTTTTTTTTGAATTTTTCTCCTTGAAAAATCTCTCTTGAATTAACCACCATGGTCCAACGATTTGATTTTCCTTAAAAATTTGATTTTTTACCTTTAATAGAGGGCCACAAAATATTTTTTCTTTAAATTTCCCTCATTCAATTTAAACCACTTGGACCAAAAACCTCGATTTTCCTTGAGAAGTTTTTCTTTTTCTGGCCCAACGAATCTTTTGTGGAATTTTTGCCTTGGAAATGGGTCTTCAATTTTAATCTTCATTGGGAAAATCAATATTCTCCAAAAAAAATTGTTTTTCCACTTAGAGAGAATGTTATTTTCTCATTTAATTTTTCTCACCATTTTCCGACTAATTATTTAGCCATATTTTTGCCTAAAAATAAAAATAAAATTAAATTAATTTGAGGGGAAAGACATAAATTCAACATTCAATTTTTGTCTAAATAGAGAGTTAAGGTGTAGAGGTTCTAATTATGAATACCCATACCCCCATCGACTTCTATATACATCACATTTTACAATTTACATCAAAATAATAATCCTGACCAGTGGGAAATCTTAATAATTAAAATTAGACACTTAAACTTAGCCAAATTCTGCAAGAATTTAGGCACAGTCTAGCATGATAATTTACATCAAATCTATACACTAGGACTCACTTAATACATCACCATCAAGCCTCACTTTAGATTTGGGGTATGCTTGGAAGAAAAACTCTACTAATTATTTGATGTTTAGGAAAAACACAAATAATTAGTTGAGGTTAAAAAAACTCCCTAGAGTGAAACTTTTTACTAGAAATCTTAAGCTTACCTAGGTGTTTTAAATGGCTTTATAAACATACTAGAATCATTTTTACATATGGCCCATAAGGCTGCAGAATTTGTGTTTACAATTTTGATAAAAATGTCGATGAATAATGATGATCTCTAGGTATCTAACTGCTTGAACATGATGGAATGATATGAAAAAATGTGTGCTACTATAGGATAGTTGACACAGAGTGGTCAACACCTAGCTCTTCTTGGAAATATGTTGCTTCGTTGAAGGAATGTGAGACCCCATAATCTACATCCAAGCAACACACAAGTTTATATCAGTAGTGTCCATTCAAATATAATCCAAAAGCCATCATATAACATTAAGAACATGAAATAGAAGCTCTATAAATAAAAAATACTCTACTAACATGAAATGTAAATATGTTCTAAGAGAAAAAAGAAAATCTAATCTATGAAATAGAAATGTTGAAATGAAATCTAATAGAAATAACAAGGAGTAGGGTTAGAAATATGATGCAAATGATATCATATGGCATCATATGTCTTCAATGAATTTCAAGCTGAGAACATGCCGACTCTCGGGCAAATCCATGGATTTTTGCCTAATGTTCCATGTGAAATTCTAAATATCTTAGGACTTTGAATTATCCCAAAGTCATGTTGCTCCTAATCATCAGATGCATCAAACTTCTTTATTTTTCTTTTTTGCTTTTTACTTTTCTTTCTGGTAGGTTGTGATGTTGATGATTGTGCAACTAGTGTAAACCTTTATGCTTGACCTTGGAAATGCTCATATGGAAAATTTGAAGTATCCAAGACTTTGGTGATATGCCTCTCTTCTTCATTCTGAATATGCTCTAACAAGGATGATGGATAAATCTCGCAAGTATTAAGACTATGATATCAATTTTCCTTAGTTTCCTTTCTAAATATGCTACTTTCAATTAACCGTTTTATAATGGATAAGTGACATCTTCATGATATTGCATTGGTGGATTGGGAGGCTCCTAATTTTTTGAAAGTTATTTATTCTTTTCCCATTCATCATCTGACCTAAGGTGGAGTTTTTGTACATGTAATATTTCCATTTCTTCCAACCTATTCTAAATAGCAATAATTTTATTAGAATGCTTAACCTCCATAGCATTGATTTCCTTGGCATGATTTTCTTCCATAGTCTTTACTAATCATGCTTGTTTTTCATCCATGTCATTTATCACTTTGTCACTATTTTCTTTCATGACCATGAAGCAATTTTACATAGAACTCATTTCTTTGTCATGATTTGCTTCCATGGTAACCAAATTATTTTGCATGGTTTTCATCTTATTAGAATGATTAACTTTCATGGTTTCCATTTCCTTAATTAGAATGATTAGCCAGTCTTAAACAAGGTTGTAGAAAGAAGTGTTGGGGAAGGAGGTCAAGGCCTCATTAATGATACCTACCCAGGGATTCTAACAACCCAAGTACCTATGTTCCTACAAGGGATTTACCACAAGAGAACTAGAAGCTAACCTATTTTAATCATTGAGTAAGGGTCTAGCTCTTATATTGAATGATGGAGAAGGTTTACCTAAGTTTCTATTCAACCAAGCTTATGCTTGGAGGTAGATTTTAAGGATGTAAATCTAATACAAGTATGCAAATGAAGATGCAAATGCTTCAATGAGATACAATGATATCAATGTGCTTCAAAAGGAAATAATACACCAATATGTTTATACTCAAGATTGAAATAAACACTTAGAGCACAAGATTGGCATATACAAGGATCAATGAAACATGTAATGATAACCCAATGAAACAAGAGAAAATAGGATAGTTAAATTTAAATGAGTTAGAGAAAAAATCCTACACTACCTTTAAAGTTCTTATTTAAGATTATCTTCACTTAGTTTAGAAAAGGAAATAAGTGAAAATTTTATGATATAAACACAACTTAAGAATGGAAAATGAGATCGCTAACAAATGATAAAACAAACTACTTTAAATCATCAATAACAAGTGAAACAAGATAATAACTATTTCAATGCAATCAAATCAAGGATATTTTGATGATGCAAGTTATGATGCAATGATTAGATCTAGGATGAAATATAAGGTTATAAATTTAGATATAGATCTAAGTTAGTGAATTAGAAACACAAATATCCCCCCTTTCTTACAAGGAGGAGGGATACCATTGGATGAAGGTCCCAAGCTCCCTCAAGAAAATGATGCCTTTATTATCATATTTTACAGAGATAAGGAAGTTCCTCTTAGACAAAGTGAGAAAGGAATTTAAACCATTTGAGGAAGGCCCCCTGTCACAAGAGATCACTGAATGTCAACACTTAATGCACGCTTGTGGAATCACAAATTATCTACCCTTATATCAAAGGTGTAGGCTACTGAGATGAAGCCTTTGATCTGGTTTGGAAAGACAAATATAGCCATGTGGCCTCTTCTAGAGTTCTACAAAATAAACCTAGTAAAATGCGCAAGCAACTACTATTAAGAATGTGACTAGGCTTGCGATCTATTGGAAAAAGACTTAAAACCTTGCAACCATAAAATTGATCAGAAAAATTCCTCGGATTATGATAATACGCTTGCGAATAAAGGATAAGGCCTCCAAATAAAGTGGAAAATATGTTATGCGGCCTCCAACAAGGATGATTATAGTCTAAAAATACTCACGTCCTAAGGAACAAGGTACATCCAAATTCTTCAACCAAGGGTTAAAAATGTGATGAAATTATGCAATACGAAGAGCTTTAATCCTTATGATATTCTTCCTTTACGACATCAAGATTATTCCTTCAAAACAATTCACACCAATAATGAAATTGCTCTTATGCCTAGAGGAAAATAAATCTAAGTATGCTCACGACCAACTCCCAAAACTTGATCTAAATTTTAGTTATAAAAACAAGTTTAGGAAACTTAAGTTAGGGTTTAAAGCCTAAATACTTCCACATTCGATGGCGGATTGATTAGATGTCAAACCTTAAAGTCCTTTCTCACAATAAAATGATATCAACCTCTTACACTCATGGCTATGGAGATGAGAGACCTCCAAATAGGATTTTGGTCCTAGCACAAAATCACAATGTTAGATCACTAAAATTCTTGCAAAATATGAATGACAAACCCGCAACATAACAATATCAGACCTCTACGAAATAAACATGGTTTAGTCAAATATTTACAATAATAAAATAACTATTTTATAGAGCTTGCACCCTAAAAGAGAAAGGCCTCCAAAACCCTTGCAACTTAGCCAAAAAGACGTAAATGGAACAGGGTTTTAAAATAGTAATTTGTCTCCAAACACGATGTAATAAACCCTCTCATAATGGCTCAGATCCCTCTGCATAACAAAGGTTAGTGGAGTGACAATAATATGATGGAAATGAGCTCTCAAACCCTTGCGGCTATCCTAGAGGTGCATAGAAACAAAAATTCCAAACCCTCGATATGATTATATACCAATAGATCTCAAATTTAAAGAGGCAAAAGAGCCTCAGCCTCTCTAGAAAATTAACTATAGGGTCTGCAAAAATGAGACAAATATTAAATTGCCCTTAAAAAACATTTGTAAAATTTGTATCCCTAAAAACTTCAAGAGAAATTCAATTAAGAATAATGATAAGCATGAAACTCTCTTGGCCTTATGGAGGACGATTCTCACAAAAAATGGCTCCACAAAATTCATTTTCCTTTTCAAGTCTGGAGTGAATTCACCTTCAAACAATTGTTAGAAAATCAAGCCCAAATATTTCTTCAAATCATTGTCTTCATATCTATAATAAAAGTGTGATGAAAACCCAAACAAAGATATATACAAAAGCTAGATAAAGTTGAAAAAGATATATTCAATATATATATATATATATATATATAATATATATATATATATATATATATATATACAAGTGTTGATCTAGACAGTATGAGGACAACTCTACTCCTAGATCAGTTAAGAGGTTTTTCAAATATCAAATATTCAATAATAGTACTCGAGGATAGATGAGATAAATTTATAGATAGATGATCTTGTTAGAATAAGAAGCAGGAAACTCCCTTCAAATATGTTCTTATGATGAGCCTTGTTGAGAATTGTAGCAAGAAAGGCTCAATTTGACTTAGCCTTGGTCAAATTGAAAAAATTCAAAATTTCCACATCAGCAGACAACTTGGAGGCAGTAAACTAAGGTGACATGGCTCTTATCACTCAGATATCTAACTAAATTCGAGTTAGTAGGCTTGGAGTTCAGATTGCATGTGTTGATTGCTAATTTATAGTAATCTAGTTCATTGATTTCCAGTTGTACCCAGTTAAACTAGTTCTAACAGTTAATAGAACTAGTTGGAGGTCAGTTGTGCAGTGGAACAACAGTCTAACTCAGAGATCATCCACTTAACTGATAAATCAACCAAAAATATCTCATGCATGCAAGGAATTCGAATTTCTCAGTTGTGGTGAAGATTCCAAGGCAATGTAACATCATTTGTAGACTAGTATTGAGTGTACAGGTGTCACATGTAATCATTGATCAATCCTTGGGACCTGCACAATCAGTTTGGAGGAAATTCCTAAAGAATGGGGTGAAATTTTCTTGGGATTTACGCAAGGAAATAGGAGCTTAGGTGGGGGAAAAGATTGACTAAGTCTGGGTCAAAGCTTCTCATTGGGCAGAGAGAACAATGATTCTTTTGCAAGTTGAGCTCAGATTTGGAGCTAGTAATTGTAATATATTATCTATTCATCTAATAAATGCAAGAAAGCTTAAGCGGTTTTTACCAGTTGGTTTCCCCTAGATACATTTGTGTACTTTCGTATGTGATTGATGCATGTTTACGAATGTTGTTCTAAATTGTGAATTAATTTCTATAGATAATTAGAGTCGAATTGTGTCTCTTGATTTAGATTAAATTTCTTGAGAAATTACAAATCTATCACAAAATGTATACTTGGTATCAAAGCAAAATTCACATTAGAACAAGAATTTCAATGTTGTTTCTCAAGATGTTCGAATTTGCAGCTTCACTATAGCAACATTTCCTCAAAGTTAGGAGAATGAACTTCAATGGAGTGAGATTAGAGTATGCCTTGGAAGGCAACTCGAATTTCATTACCTGGAAGGATTGCATGGAAGCGGTGCTTAATGACAATGTGTTGTTGGATTATGTCACGAAAGACATTCCAAAACTAGGATCAGTTGATGCCCATAACCTAGCCCATTGGAAGAAATATGTAGTGAAGGAGAGGTGAATGATCATGGATGGAGTGAGAGACCACATTGTCTCAAATCTCCATGGCAAGGAAAATCCTTTTGCAATGTGAAAGGCATTGACTGAGCTATTTGAGAATAACAGTGACCATAGAAAACTAGCCCTCAAATACAAACTTTGAAACATTAAGATGTAGAAGAACAAAAATATTACACGGTATCTCACTAGATTTACACAAGTTCGGGATGAGCTTGGAGGGGTTGGTGTGAATGTTGCAAAAGATGACCTGGTGAGCCTAGATCTTCTAGGCCTTCCAAAACCTTGGCATAGCTACAAGGACTTTGTGAATGGAAGGGAAATTTTACCAAATTTGGAATGCTTATTATCTAATTTGGTACAAGAAGAAATCAAGTGAAATACCAGAGATGGAGGTTCATCCAAGGGAGAGGATGAAGAAAATTTTGCATTGGTTGGGAACGGAAAGAAGGGAAAAGGGAAGAAATCTCAAAATCAAAGCAGAATCTATCCAAGGGGGTAAGAAGAAAGACTTTTCTAAAATAAAATGCTTCAATTTTCATGAATTCAGGCACTATGCTACAAAGTGTCCACACAAATATTCTAGCAAGAAGTGTTGGAAAAAGTAACTATGTTCAGTCTTCAATAATTTACTTGAGTCATTATGTAATATACTTATCAAAAGAATAAAGAAAATCATTTTTATTATTATTATTGTGAGTTATTAAATCATGGGTTTCATGCTTGGGTCACCATGTTTTAGGTCAAAGCCCCCATTGAGGACTTCTAGGGTTTATTATGAGTCTATAGAATTATTGTACATTTAAAGAGACCCTTCTTGGGCTTTTGAATCATCTGAAAAGGTTTAGCATTGATTCAGATATGAATCATGGAACCTCCACACCATGATAGCCAAAGACCTTATTTGACCCCACAAGAAACCTATAAAAGGAAGCACATCGAAATCATTTGGAGCATCAATTCTCATTCTCTCTCTATGGGGCAGAAGTGAGAAAATCTTCTTGTTGGGCAGAAGTGCGAAGTAGGAAGCTGGGAAAGTTTGTTTTCGGGAAGCCAAAGTGAATTTGATTTTGAGGGAGTATAAGGAGTCAAGGAAAATTAAAATTTTGGCAGTGGTCTCTCTCTGTTTCGTGCTTTGGATTGGGAGATCGAAATCTTCCAAGTTAGACTGGTGTCGGAAGTTGTTAGCTGCTGCAAGTTACTGCATAGTCGAAGTTGCTGAGAAGAGGTCAATCTTCTAGAGGCTAACTTGGTGTGGAGGGAAGGTCTTGTCTTGGTCTAGGGTGAAGTGTCCCAAAGAATACTATTGAAAAGAAGAATTACTTTTACTAGGTTTTCCCCTCGAGGGGGGTTTTTCTCTGGCATGTGCCTACATCTTATGTCCATTGTTTATGTGTTGGTGCTTTTGATAATTGCTTGATGAACTAAAGAAAGAATATATAAAGAATCATAATAACAAGAAACATCACAAGTAATTATCAAGATCGAGAAAATATTTACTACCTTTCTGATTTTCCAACATGGTATCATAGCTTTGGTGAAGAAGGAAGAAAAAGGTAGATCCATTCACATGCACTATCTCAGGGAAGGAGTCTATTATATTCGAAAAGGATTTCTAACTCTATCAAGGATGAGAACAAGCTTGAAGGAAAATCTAACTTCAGATCCTAGAAGAAGAGGATTGACCTAATCCTTGAGAAGAACAAGGTGCTAGATTTGATAAAAGGAAATGTAAATAAGCCTACCAAAGAAGCCAGTGATGCTGACAAAGAAAAAATCAGGGACCTAGAATTGGTGGCTATGACTCTAATGGTTGAAGGGATAAAAGACAATATTGTCACATTCATAGCTAACATTGATCATGCTTAAGATATGTATGAAACCTTGTCGAAATTGTTCACTATTAAGAACATTGGTCAAGTAGAAAATTTGAAGAATGATACGAGGAATACGAAGATGACAAAAGAAGATATGGTGGCAACCTTCTTTATGAAGATACCTAGACTTAGGGATGATCTCTTGGCCATCGATGAGATTGTTCCAGACAAAGAATTGGTGATCACTGCTATATTAGGATTCCCACCCTCTTGGGGTTCATTTGCTTCAGGTCTCAACAATAAGAAGATATCTCCCACCTTTAAAGAATTATGGACCACATGTAGTCAAGAAGAATTAAGGATCTCAATGGTTGCCAATCGTGAAGGAGTATCAAATTCTTATGTTGTTCATCATAAAGGAAAGAGATCAAAGGGATTGAGGAAGAAAGTTGACATGTCTAAGATAAAGTGTTATCAATGTCATAAGAAAGGTCACTACAAGAGAGATTGTCCCGAGAATCCAAGGAATAAGAAGAGAGGAAGAGATCAAGCCAACTTTTTTGAAGAAGGAGACTCAAATAAAGTCAAGCACAAAGAACCCGACATTAGGGATTTACACTTTTAAGTCCTTTGCTTATATCTTTACATAACTTGTTTTATGTGTTTTAGAATTTATAGGTTTTTAACATATTTTGGAAAAGTCATTTTGTATTGTTTTAAGTTTGTGGGTTTCCCTCAAGCTTTGGAAGGAGCTCCCAACAACTCTCAAAGATAAGTATCTCATGTTTTTTTAGTTTTTGGTTCATGTACTCATTTAGTTTTGATTATATTAAATACTAATCACCTTTCTCCCTCTACTGTCTTTGTTAGGGAAAACATCTGCAAGAAGGAGGATCTCTCAAGCCAAGGTTAGTAAAGATTCAAAGAACCCTAGAAAGGTTCTGGAAAACCCTAACTGGAGGGTATACTAATGTGAATGTCCGAAATCCTAAGCTGCTTAGGGTGATTTTGAAATGCTAGTTGAAGTTTTATTGATGATGTCTTGTTTGGTATTTTGGTGTGATCTAGAAAATACTAACTTGTTAGGGTTGAATGATAAGGCCTAAAATCCCGGAACCTTTGAAGATTTGGTCATATAGGGTTTGTTATGTTATATGTTGGAACCCTAGCTCATGAGGATTTGGTGGAATGTGTGTTCTACATTTGAACCCTAGCTCATTGGGGTTTGGTGGAATGTGTGAGCAAGACCCATATATTGTATTGAAATTGATTTACTTGGTATGTGTGTGTTTGTCTGATCAAACCCTAGTGTAATAAAAAATAAGTGTGTGTCTAACTCTTATTTGATATTGTTGTGAAGTTAGGTTTGACTAGCACATGATATGAAACATATTTTCATCATGATGAAATCTAGGCATATATAGATATGTCCTTTTGATTGAAATCCTAGGTTGTTCTAAGTCATTTTTATTAATATTGTCCGACATATGATATGTTGATGTATGGTTAATCCTAGAGATGTGTTGACCTAGTTATTGATGGTTATAAGTCTTGGGACTTAATGGAATTCCTTGTTTTAGGATTTAATGGAAGTCCTTGTCTGAGATTCTAGGATGATGATATTTGGAAATCTAAGGTTGTTGTGGCTAAACCTTAGAGAATTTAAAATATCTAGTATGTGTTATATAACAATCTAAAATATATTAAGTGATTGTTGGGAAATTTAAAATCTAGGGTTTGGAAGTTAAATCCTAGTAGTGACATTGTCTATCCTTTATAATGTAACAATCTAAGATCTATGTATTTAATGATTGTTGAGATTGGAATTCTAGGGTTTTGGAGTTAAACCTTAGTCAAAGTAAAATCTCTGAAATATGATGAATTGAGATTTGTGAAAATTTGTTGAAATTTGAATTTTTTGTTGACTCTGGTGATTGCTTGAAAATCTAGGGTTTGAAACTAACCCTAGATATAGCCGGTCATGTTAGTGATTGTTTGAAGATTAAAAATCTAGGGGTTGGAACTAACCCTAGTGGAATTTGATCAAGTTAATGACTAAGTCGTGATTGACTTTGATGAACTTGTTTGTATGAAATCTATGATTTATATGAATCCCTGGTGAGAAGTTCAACATATGTATTTTGAAAGGTTGTTAGATGCTTTGAAGATATATATTTGTTTTGAATTGTTTCTAGGGTTTGCTACATGTTTTAGTAAGGTATGTCATGCCTTTGGAAGACACATTGAAACCCTAGATGGAATGAATAATTTTATGAAGGAGTCTAGGGTGTATAAAGTCCCTAGAAATATGTTGAAGAGTATATGCCTCTTGTCTATAATTAAGTTTGGGTATCTGATATGTATAATGAGGAAATGTTTCAGTGTTTTTGATATGGCTAAAATCATTCTTTTATAGTTTTGTTAGGTCCCTATAATACTAATGATTCCCCCATTACTATTGTCATTGTAAACCCTGTTGTTATTTTTGTGCCCCTATTGTCCCCATATTGTTATTATTGTGCCCCATAGAAGCCCACTATTATTATTGTTGTGTCCTTATATTATTATTGTTATGTCGACTTTGATTATAATGTGACCCCTTAGACTCCTATATATAGAAAGGAGTTTTTTCCATTTGAATCATCCAAGAATTATTCATTTGTGTAATGTAAAGGAGGTTTCCCCCTCGAAGAGATTGATTTTGAAGTCGTTGATCTATCTTTTCTTCTATTTTGTGAGTTGGTTTCATAACATTTGGTATCAGAGCTTTGGATTCTATAGTTTCGCTGCTCCAAACATGTCATCGTGGAATTTTCGCTATAACGTTTTTTCTACGATGTTTCAGAAGCTGGAATTAAAACCCATTTGATCCGAAATCTTGGTGAACCTCGAGTCAAAATTCCAGATCTTTCCTTGCTATATTTTTGGATATATGATCCAAGGAAGTTAGGGTTTTTGTAGGATCCTGAATTACATCCCAAACAGGTGAGCTTGAGAAAATCATCATAATGTTCTCTCTAAGCATCGGATTGAAATTTCGTAAGAAGATACTTAAAGAGGACAGATTATAGTTTTCTTTGCATTGTTTTCAGATCCAAAGGTCGAAACAGTGACACATGGTAGGTCGTAAAAGTCTGCTCTGCTGAATTAGTCTATAATCAAGTCATCATGGGAGATTTGGCATAACTCTTTCTTGAAGAATCCAATATTGATCAAACTAGTGGAGTTAGAAAGAGGACTCATATGGATATCACAAGACGCAATTTCAGACCTTGGAGACCCGAAATTATAGAGATACAACAAATTCAATATCGAGCTCCTACAAAGAGAAAAAATGTGTGTAGTTTTTTTTTTTTTAATTTGCATAAGTTTGGTTTGAAAAATTATTTTTAAGTGATTCAAAGGGCATAGTGAGGCATAATTATCATTAATTTATGCACCAAAGAAATAAAATAGAAACACTTAGTAAGCAACCTGAAATCTCTACCATGACTCATGAAGAAGAGGAAGAAATGCAACATGATATATCAAAATTATGAGACCAAGTGCAACAATTTTCACTCTCACAAAAAGTAACAAAAGATAAGATGGATGGTTTAAAGAAAGGCATAGAAGCTAAGATGAATTGCGTGGAAGCTAAGATGGATGGCGTGGAATCTAAGATGGATGGCATGGAAGCTAAGATGGATGGTATAGAAGCAAAACTTAAAGGCAACATGGAAGATTTGAAGATGATTTGACAAAGTTGCTACAATAAATGCTTACTAATGGTGAAAGGGTAGTAAAGGAAACTCATGATGAGAACAAAAGAAATGTTAATCATGATTTCATAGACTCAAATGTTGGATTTAAGACCCACCATCTTCCAAAGATCGATATGAGGAAGTTTAATGGCAAGGATCCTGTAACATGGATACTATAGATGGAGAAATATTTCGATCTCCATAATGTGCAAAACACACAAAAGGTATGCATTGCAGCTTTATATTTGGAACCAAATCAGTTTGTACAGAATCGATGGCTTTTCTCTCATAAACAAATTGTCACTTGGGCAATTTTTACGAAAGAAATGATAGCACATTATGAGAATACAAAAAGAAACACCTTTTTTAGCCAATTGATAAATCTCAAACAAAAGGGTTCAATGATGGATCACATTAAGAACTTCCAAAAATTGAAAATAAGGGTAAACGATATTCCATAGGAGCATAGGATCGATGTGTTCATAGGAACTGTAAAGGATAACATCCAAAATGAGGTTTGTCTTTTGGAACCTAATTCATTGGAGAAAGAATTCAGTTTGGCAAGAAAAATTGAGAGAAAAATTATGGCAACAAGGAAGCCTACCACTCACAACTATAAACATGGAAATGTTGTTGCCCCTAGCCTTCCACAACCTACAAGGTTGACACCACAACAATTGGAAGGAAAAAGAGAAAAACGGATTTGTTATAGTTGTGATAGCAAATACACTAAAGGTCATAAGTGTGCTAAGAAGAAATTATTATAAATAGATTGTGAAGAGGAGGAAGAAAAAGAACAAGAAATGTCAAAAGAAGAGGATATACACCAAGAACAAACTCTAGAGAAATAAAAAATGAATCCGACCATATCTTGTAATGCATTGGTCGGAATTAATACTCCTCAAACTCTCAAAATAGAAAGACATATCAAGAGGAAAAAGGTAATAGTGTTGATTGATTTGGGCAGTACACATAATTTTATTCATTGTAAGATAGCCAAGGGATTGAATTTCTTCCTATATCCAGCACCAGATTGTCAAGTGATGGTTGTAAATGGAGGAACCATAAATTGCTCTGGAAAGTGCCATAATATCAAGCTATCCATGGGAGAATATGTATTGAATATCCCAATGCTTTCCATTCCAATTGGTGGTGTTGATGTTGTACTAGGAGTCCAATGGCTACAATCTTTGGGTACAATAGCCTTTAATTTTCAAGAATTTTTCTTGAAACTTTTTTCGGAAGGAAAGGAATTTGAATTAAGGGGTATCACAGGGAAACCGGGAAAGATAATCAGCTCTAACGGCATGACAAAGCTTATAAAGAAATAATAATGAGGCGTAATTGCACAATTACGTTCACTAGAGGTTTCCACATCGAAATCATCTATTTCTCCAGATATGAAAAAAATCTTGTACAATCATTCCAAGGTATTTGAGACTCCCAAAGGCATCCCACCTATTCGTGACTATGATCATGATATTCATTTGATTCCAGGAAGTGTTCATCCAAACATCAGGCCTTACAAATATCCCTATGGCCAAAAGAGTGAAATTGAACGTATGGTTGCAGAAATTCTACAAGCTGGTATAATTCAACCTAGTCAAAGTTCTTTCTCTGCTCCAGTAGTATTGGTGCACAAGAAGGATGGACCATGGCGCATGTGTCTAAATTATAAGGAGCTCAACAAGCCCATTATTAAAGATAAATTTCCCATTCTCGTCATTGATGAATTATTGGATGAATTGCGTGGATCAATTTACTTCCCAATTTGGATCTTCATTCAGGATATCATCAAATCAAAATGAAGACTGAATACATTCTGAAAACAACATTTAGAACTCATGAGGGTCATTATGAATTTTTTGTCATGCCTTTTGGCCTTACCAATGCACCTTCAACATTTCAAGGTTTGATGAATTCAATTTTCAAACCATTCTTAGAAAAATTGTGTTAGTATTTTTTGATGATATACTAATCTACAGCAAGTCTTGGAAGGATCATGTTGAACACGTTGACATGGTGCTCAAACTACTGGAGAAGAAACAATTATATGCAAAAAACTCCAAATGTTTCTTTGGATTACAAGAGGTGGAATATCTCGGTCATATTGTATCTCATGAAGGTGTTAAGGTAGACCCTAGAGAAATTAAAGCCATTAAGGAATAGAAAATCCCCACATCCATAAAGCATCTACGAGGATTTCTCGGGTTGACAGGGTATTATCGCAAGTTTGTTAAGAAATATGGGAGAATAGCAGCACCTCTAACAACATTATTGAAGAAAGATGAATTTTCATGGACTCTAGAAGCAAAAAAGGCCTTCAAACATCTTTAAGAGGCAATGTGCCAAGCATCGGTCTTAGCAATGCCGGTCTTCACAAAAACCTTTATTGTGGAATGTGATGCTTCAAGAAATGGAATTGGTGATGTTTTAATGCAAGATGAAAGACCCATTGCTTTTGAAATTCGTCCAATTAAAGGAAAGTATTTACACAAAGCTATTTATGATAAGGAAATGTTGGCAATACCACATGCACTTAAGAAATGGTGACCCTACCTAATGGGAAGACACTTCAAGGTAAAACGGATCATGATAGTCTTAAATACTTTTTAGAACAAAGATTTTCCTCTGAAGAGCAACAAAAATGGGTCATAAAGATGTTGGGTTATGACTTTGAAATCATGTACAAAAAAGGGAAGCAAAATGTTGTGGCAGATGCACTCTCAAGAAAGGATGAGGATGTGGAGGCATTGTTGTGTGCCATTTCTATTATCCAACCAGATTGGATAAACGAAGCAAAGGATGAATGGAAGAATGGCGAAGAAGTGTGGGCATTCATTCAAAAAATACAACAAGATCCCACTATATTTGATACATTTAGCTGGAAAAATGATTCGTTATGGTAAAAGATCGCTTATACCTATGTAAGAATTCCCAACTCAAACAAAATATTCTTATGGAATTGCACACTTCTCCCTTAGGAGGGCACTTAGGATTTTTAAAAACTTACCATAGGGTTAAGAAGGAATTTTTTTGGGATGGCCTTAAAATGGATTTTCAAAAGTTTATGGTGGAATGTTTGGTTTGCCAACAAAATAAAGTTGAAACAATTAAGACCCCGAGTCTATTAGAACCTTTATCCATTCCAAGCCAACGTTGGGAGGAGGTTTCAATGGATTTTATCACAATTTTACCCAAGTCCGAAGAAAAGGGTGTCTTCATGGTGGTAGTTGATAGAATTACCAAGTATGCACACTTTTGTGCATTATCACATCCATTTAAAGCCAGTACAATGTCTACTGCATTTATGGAAACAATTCAAAAGCTACATGGAAACCCAAAGATTATTGTAAGCGACGGAGATCCCATTTTCATCAAAAAAATTTGGACAAAATTATTTTATTGTCTCGGTACTCAGTTAGCTCATAGCTCATCTTATCATCCTCAATCTGATGGGCAAATTGAGATAGTAAACAAATGTTTGGAAGAATATCTTCATTGGTTTGTATTTGATATATAAACACAATGGGTCAAATGGTTGCCTCTGGCTAAATGGTGGCATTACACTTCCTTCCATATTGTAACAAAAATGACCCCATTTATGGCACTTTATGGATATCATCCACCATCCATCGTATCATATTTAAGAGAAAATTCTAAGTTTCAATCAGTGGAACATCACATCGAGCATCAACAACAAGTTCTCCAACTCTTAAAGGATAACCTCATATTGGCGTAGAATAGAATGAAATAACAGGCAGATCAACATCATAGTGAAAGAAGTATTGATGTAGGTGATTGGGTATTCCTATGGCTACAACCATATAAACAAATGTCCCTCAAGCAAGCTAAGAAGATAATAAATTATCACTAAAGTATTATGGTTCGTACAAGGTGTTGCAAAAGATTCGTACTATGGCATACAAATTGGAGCTTCCTGCAGCTTCCCGAGTGCACCCAGTTTTCCATGTTTCATGTTTAAAGAAGGTTATAGGTGAAAAGCTCCCAGTTCAAACAACATTGTCAGAAATTGACAAGGAAGGAAAAATCATATTGGAACTGAAAGCAGTCATAGAAACAAGAACTCGACAGCTACGAAATCGATCAATTTTGGAGTATCTCATCAGGTGGAAGAACTTATCCGTTGAAGATTCCAAATGGGAGGATGAGAATTTTATACAGAAGCATCCATAACTACTAAATCGTTGAGGAAAATGCTTTGCAGAAGGAGAGGGGCATGTTAAGTCCCTATAATACTAGAGATTCCCCCATTACTATTGTCATTCTATCCCTTATTGTTATTATTTTGCCCTATTGTCCCCTTATTGTTATTAGTGTGCCTCATAGAAACCCACTATTGTTATTTTTGTGCCCTTATGTTATTATTGTTATGTCGGCTTGATTATATTGTGACCCCATAGACTCCTATATATAGAAGGGAAGTTTAGTCATTTGTATCATCCAAGAATTGTTCATTTGTGTAATGTAAAAGAGGCTGCCCCCTCGAAGAGGCTAAATTCTAAGGCATTGATCTATCTTTTCTATCCTTTTGTGAGCTTGTTTCCTAACATAATTACTATCATAAGTGGTGAGCCCCAGTATTGCAGAAATAATGTTGCAACTCCTGGAACTCCCTTCTTTAATTTTATCAACCCGGTAGTTCTTAACAAACTTGGAAGCGACGGTGATGTATGCACAAGTACTAGCTCTTTCCGCAGCTATCACTTGGTTAGCTGGCACAAGTCCTCTAGTAGCTTAAGCCAACTTCTATGAGCTCTTAGAGGAATCTTTTTAACTGATGGATGAAAGCTAACTCAAAGGAAGCTAATCTACTTGCGGAAAGAAACTGAAATCCAAAAAGAAACGCAAACCCTAATTCTACTAGCTAGTCCTATTGATGCAAGAAGGAAGATGCAAGCTACTGAATGAGATGCCATTGAATTCTAAGAAGATGAAATGCATGTATCTAAGCTATTTCTACAGCAAAACCTGAAAGAACCATCTTTTTGTATTTTTGAATAAGTTGTTAGAATTATCATGCATGTGCTTTCACTGTTTTTGACTGTGCAGAGGTGGATTGGCGAGAAGAAATGCTTGCAGAAGGTTGGGAAGGTTTGAAGAGGGTCTAAGGGGTCCCTAACACCCTTCCAGAGAGTTTCACAAACTTTGGCTATCAAGAAACCTCATTCGTGAGCTTCTACAGGAAGTCTGCAGGGGTTCTACAGGATGTTCTGGAATTTTTACATGATGTTCTATAATTTTCTATAGGATGTTCCGAAAAGAGGATTTTGGAGCATGGATGGAGGGAAAAATGTGGAGGAATGAGTATGGAGGTGAAATATGGGTGTAGGGGAGTTCAAGACTTGGAGGATGGAGTTGAGGAGTGATAAGGACAGTTGGATTTGTTCAAGGAGAGATAAGGCAATGCTACACAATAATATGGAAAGTAGGTCAACGTGAGGGAACGTGGAAAAGGTAAGGCAAGGATATGAAATAGAGGATGAAGTAGGTAGGTTGGATGGAGTATGGGCAAATGGAGGAGTATGATAGGCACTCTACAAGTTATTTTTCGAATTTGACAAATGAAGACATGGAAAATCAAGAACCTAATTACTTTGACCTAATCTGACCTAGATAACAGCAAAGGAAATGAACATAAGACTATTTGTAATGGAATCATATGAAATAACTATGAAACTGGGCAATCATGAACCTAAGCATGCAATCAAAACTGATATCAAGTTCAAAAACTAAGAATCCAACACTAATACTTGCATGGCGAAGCAAAGACAGTGTTTTTGGTGGCAGCAAGGTCACATTGGTCCCAGCTCATGATTCCACTGAGAGGGAGGTGAGATCCAAGGTGCTTGGTAGCCTTTTTCTGAAGATATTCCCTGTGATTAACCTATCAAACAAATATGAACATGAAAAGCTACTTTAATCATCAAAAGCAATCTAAATAAAAAAACAAGATTTAAATCTAAATAGCAGATTTTATTCTAAGAATGCAGCAAAGACACATGAAAGTAAACAAAGGAGGTAGTGGGCACTTGAGATGGGCCCAACCCCAAGAGCTACAGCCTCCTAAGAGAGATTTAGAGCTGGTGCAAATCTGGATTCATCTTTATTGAGCAAGAAAAGAAGAATTACATCAAAAACTGTCCACAAGGAAGACTTGAAAATGTGTTGAAATGCAGAGCTAAACTACTGCCTAAAAAATGACTAAAATCGGACTACAAACTAGCTAACTTCTACTTACAAAGTGAATAACTACTGGCTAAACAAAATGAGGCCCTAAGCCCTCTTATTTATACAAATTGAGGACCCCAATAGTCCTCCTAAAGTTTAGGGACTCAGCTGCCCAAAACTTGCAGTTAACAGCAGTCCTACTTGACTTGCTTGGCTGCCCTTGTGATAATCGATTTGGTGGCCCTTGAACTCTGAACTGATGGTGGAGAATTCAAGGTAAGGGCCCATAAATGAATGGGACACCTTCCTACAAATCCTCTCCACGAATTTGGCTTCCAAGTGCTCATTTAAACCTTTGATTTTGTCTCCAAATTGACCAAAAAGACTGCATAAAGCACACATTATACTTGTTGGCATAATGACTAACACAATTCACTCTATTAGCATAAATATAATCAAAAGCATGCAATAAAATAATGAGAATGGTGGATTAAGTCGAATTAGGAGGTTGAATGAGCCCATATAATTATCCATTTTTGGGGCTCATCAATAAGCAGAAATTTTTTTTGGGCGAATTATATTATCTCTTGAAACTAAAATTTACAAAGTTGCAAATAGTCAAGTTAGTTTCTTCCTCGAGAGATTTGCCAATATCCGACAAAAATGCTCTCCTTAAGGAGGAGAGGGAGAACTAAATTCTAATAAATATAAAATTAAACAAACTAGGACTAAAACACTAGCTTAAATGTCCTTGTACATAATCATATATAAAGAAAAAGTAATAACTAGAAACATTTCACACCCAAGTCAAGGGTTTTGAATCTGAGATTGCAACTTGGATGGATGATTTTAGGTCCTCTGAGTTTCCTCTTATTGTTAGAAGAATGTTGATATCTTGTTCAATCCTCTCCATTCTCCGATATAGATCCCTTAGATGCTTGTGTAGGTATTCAAGAGAGTGAAGGATATCCATGCATTTCTCATGCCAGTCCAAGATAGTTCTTCCCAATAAAAACTTCTTCTACTAGTAAAGATCATGTTGTAGCGACTACAACCACCCTCTAAAATTTTTCCTTCATTTCATTTTGGAACCTCCCGACTAAAATCTGAGCAGCTTGATTTACACTGCCTAGGTACTTGTGCTTTCACTGAGTTCTATCTTTCATTTTACTGCTTGTGTTTTCTTGCTTTGCCATCTAAGCACAAGCCGACCCGGTGACTTGGTTGCAAACCGGTTCTAGCACTCCCTAGATGATCTACACAATCCTTCATGGCAACTAGCCTTGCTTTCAGGAAATGCGCAGTGCAACCTAGCAGTGAGCTTCGACTCCAAAATGGTGTAAACACAACTGGAAGCTTGTCTTCAACTAGGAAACTGTGTAGAGTAGTCCAAGCCAGCAAGTGAACCTTTAGCTCCAGAATTGAGCAAAGCTAGTTGACAACCTACCTTCAACTGGGAAATTGTGTAGATCCTAAGAGGCAGCCAAGAGCCACTCAACCCAGAAATTATGTACAACCTACTAGGCTCAGAAGACTGCTCAGTGCATGAACCAAAGAGTTTCTCGGTCCTTCCCAGAACTATGCAATCTTTCTAGGCAATGCATAACAATTTTCCCAAAAAGTAAGAAGATAAGAAGAAGAGCATCCCTAGGAAGTAGGGATCTATTAGTAGTTTCCCAAAGGTGACACATTGCCTCTTTAGAAGTTTTTGCCAAGTGTCATTGGTGTCCTTGATCTCAAGTATATGCATCATGAACTCCATTTTTCTCAACTCTATGTAATGGACACCTCTAGAGCTCGTGTATACATTTGATCATCAAGCTCTAGCTTCCCTAGGAGATCAAAGGGGCTTTCGGAGCATTGTCATTGCTTTTCAGGGTGGGTTTTTTCTTTTATAGCCTTTTGCTTATTTTTTTGGCGCTTTTGTCTATTTATCTTGTGAGAGTGTTGTTTCACTCGTTTTGTTAAATGATTGTTGGCGTTTTAACTTTTTTAGCTTGTATACATGTTGTTTCAAGTTATAGTTTTTCTTTCTAAAGTGTCGTATGATTTTCCTATTTTGCACCAACGGTTGACATTGTGATGACTCCCTTCACATGCATCGTGTTACTTCAGTTTAACCAATTGTTGCACTTGTTCCACATGCATATATATACACTTAGCCAAATCTGTATGCATCCTCACATCATCCTTCAAATTTTCTTATTTTCACACTCCCCATGAACAGGTTTGGGCCCCCCTTGCCTAGATCTCTTATCTCACTGCATTCACTACACAATCTGGGAGCTCAAGGCCTTTGCCTCGATTTATGGAATTGTGTAGAGTCTATCCAAGAATGGCTCCAAATGCGTACTACATAGTTCCAAGAGCTAGTACCACAACTTGGCCACTAAGACTGCACAATGTGTAGTCTATCCCAATCCATGTCCTGAACTAAACTGCATTGTGTAGTTTTCAATCATTAAGATTACACATTGATTGTTGGGACTGCACATTACACAATTCCCACAGTCATTCAGTAACCCCTTGTCAGTAAAAAATGTGCATTTCCTCTCATCAGATGCACTGGTTGCTACATGATCATGTTATAAAGTTAGATTTGTAAGAGCTAATGTTTTCTTGCCATGAGTGTATGTTCTATCCCATAGATACCACACTCATGAATCGCTTCTCTCCAATAGTAATTGTACAATGGCACCAAAGAGATCTTCTTCAAGGGAGACCACTGAAGCCTGTACTAGGGAAGCAGTTGAGCAAGCAACAGTTTACTTGCAAATATATAAAGATGATTAATTGTTTAAAGAAAAGGAATCAACACTAACATGGCAGCAAGACCAATAACAGTGGTAGAAAGAAGCAATCCAGTACAAGATTAGGGAAAGAGGAAATTGCTGACATAATAAAGGGAGAACTAAGGTGTAGAGAGAAAGTGCAGTCAATCTTCATGCAAGCAGCTTTGATAGCATACGAAAAAGGAAGGAAAGGACGTAGACAATGGAGAAGAGGAATAGAGAAAAGCAGAACTTGTAGGTAGCAGAACTAAGATTGCAGCAAGCAGAACAAGAACTGAAGGAAGAGCGGGAGCTAAGAAGGAAAGAACAGGAAAATAAGAAAAAGCAGGAATAAGAAGAAAAGAAAGGCACAATGATAGAGAAAATAGCACCAATACAGATTGATGAGCTGGAACAACCAGTAGTTGAGGAAGAGAGTGAATAGATGCAGGTTCCCTCATCAAATCTAAGAACAAGAACCAAGTTCAGTTCAATGTCGATAGGTACATGGAGCAGCTAAAGTGAGAGGACACCAGGGATGACCTTGAGCTGAGTGTAGCAAACATACAGAAGCACATTGGTGAACCTGTCATGGTCTACACCATGCTGGACATGCTTCAGCATGAAACAAACACACGTTCCAAGACCATATACCCAGAAGCTATGGAGCTCAGAGTCCGCTATCAAGAAGACACCATCAAGTAGTTCGGCAACATCATAGCATAGTACCAAGCTTGGCATCAGTACATGACCAAGAATTATCAGGTGGAGGTTGTCAAGTTGGTCTTGCCCCAAACTTCAGAGTCATAGTGTTGTGTCTTGTTACGTTATCTCTAGCCTATTTTGTCTCCTATAGCTACATGTGGAAAATGTATATTATTTGTAAATATGTTGTAAGTGAAATTCCAAGTGTCATTAGTGGAATGTGAACAATCACTATGTAATGTAAAGAGCTATTTGTAAAAGAGTTGAAGATTCATGAGGGTAGTTGGTGAGCACCAGTATTGCAGCAATAATGTTGCAACTCCTGGGCTGCCCACTTTACTCTTATCAACCCGGTAGTTCGTAACAAACTTGGAAGTGACGGTGCTATATGCACAAGTACTAGTTCTTACTGTAAGTTGTCACTTGGTCAGTTGGCGCAAGATCACTTGGAGCTCAAGCAAACTTATATGGATTCTAGAAGAAGATCTATGTGTGATGAAAGGAGAGAAAGACTATTCTATAGATACTACTCTAACTACAGAAAGGAGAAAGATTGAAATGTAAAGCAAACCAAGTAAATCATAATTAACCAAATAATCCTAATTTGCCATAAAGCACTATTAAAACCATGAAAATAATGCCATTACCTACTCAAGGAAGTAAACAACATCTAACTAAACTATTTCTAGAATTAAATGAGCAAAAAACATCTTTTTGGATTTTTAGGTATTTTTATGTGAATTTGTCATGCATGTAATTTGTTTGTTTGTGAATGTAGCAGTGAATAGGTGGCATTAAAGGGTGGTTTTGGGACTTGAGAGGATGTAGGATGGTGTGGTTTGGTCCTAGGAGGTCTCAGGTGGCTCTCTGGAGGCTTTTCCCATAATCCGCCTTCAAAAGAGAGCCTACAGTAAAATCTACAAGAGGACACAGGAAATCTCTAGGAGGAAAAACAACATTCTACAAGAGGCCTATAGGAGGAGGTTGAGAGAAGTTTTCACTATTTTGAAGGTGTGAGAGCAGGTGGAAAATGTGGATAAAGGTTGGAGTGAGGTGTAAGGGCACCTAGGGTCTACCAAGAATCATTAGGTAAGAGAAGATGATTCGATTTGCTCAAGGAGAGAGGAAGAAAGTCTATGGAAAATGCAGGAAACTGAGGCAGAATGGAGGGGAGACTTGGGAGACCTATAGGGCATGGACTAGATGGAGGATTGGATGGTTGATAGGCTGGCCTACTGCTAGAATATATCTGGTAGATAAACAACTGACAGTCAACGAATGAGATTAAGCAAGCAATGAAATAAGTGCATCTAGGAAAACAGAGTTTTGCATCAAACTAGTCTAAACTATGTTCTATGAAAGGAAATGATGAGAAATGTTGCAAGAAATGAAAGCATGAAAGAATACTGGTGTAAATAAAGAAGTGAGCATGATGAAGAAGTTCTGAAGAAAAGAAAAACTAGAATATTAACCTACTAAAAGCTGCAAACATTAGAAGTCCTATGAATGAGGAAAATCTGTGTTTTTGGGGCAGCAAGAGGGTCTTTGCCTCAAATAATGGTCCCAAAGGGAGGAAGAGAGGCCAAGGCATTGTTGTTAGCCTTTTGAATCTTTTCTTTATCAATTCTTAACCTGCTATAGAAAGCAAAAACGTAAGCAAACTACTGAGTCATCAAAAGCAACCTATTCTTAACCATAAAAGAAATGCATCTAATAGCAACCTAATCTACAAACTGAAATAAAACATACAGATACAAGTAAATAGGAGCTTGGTTACTTGGATTGGGCCCTAACCCAAGAGCTTCAGCCCTTTGAGATAACTCAGTGCTCGCTAAAAAAGGATTCCATCTTTATTTCCAATACAATAACAAGATTACATGGAACTGTCAAAATAATAAGCTTGAAGTTGGAGCAAAGTTTACATAAGCAAAAATACAACAAAAATCCGACCCTAGTAAGGCCTTAGGCCTCTCTACTTATACAAATGAAGCTACCAACAGCTTCCTTAAAATCAGGGAGGCTTGGCTCCCAAAATTCGAGATAATCATTAGTCATCCTCCACTTGCTTAGCTGCCTTCTAGTGCATGACTTGGCTACTTGTACTCTAAGCTAAATGAAGGGGAATTCAAAGTGAGGAGTAATAAATGAGGAGAATTCTCTCCTATAAGTCCTCTTCTTTGTCCACATCAAGTTATTTCTGCCATTTTTCCATTGGATCCTTGACATTGACCTCAAAAATCATCAATAATCTGCATTAAACACATGTTAGACCACATGGCACCATAACTAACTCAACTCACTCTATAAGCATAAATATAATCAGAAAATCATACAATAAGCTAAGAGAATGGTTGATTTGACAAGGTTAGGAGGTAAAATGAGCCCATATAATTACCCATTTATGAGGCTCATCATCACCCCCCTACTGAAAGTGTTGTTCATCCTCTTAGCAACTTAGTCCATCTCCTCATCTTTTATGGCCTTGGTGGCCTCCCTAGCATCCCATGCTTCTGATGTGGTCTCCTCTTCCTTGTCATAGAATCCTACCTTCCTGTCTATCTCTTCCCACTGCTCCTGCTCTTCTTCTTCTCTTATGCCTTCTAGCATGCCTAGCAGCAGTGGGGGACTCAATTTGAGGCCAATCCAATTGACCTTCAGCCTCTGCATTGTTGGGTATACGACCAAAGTCCCACATTGACTAGAACTAGGGAGGATCATGGATATATAAGGATGGACAAATATCTCCATTGGTATGAGGCCTTTTGGGGTAAAGCCCAAAAACAAATCCATGAGGGCTTAAGCCCAAAGTGGACAATATCATACCATTGTGGAGATATGTGGTGTCCAGAGTCCTTACAAGTGGTATCAGAGCCAAGTTCCAAAGCTAGCCAAGTGGATGAATCCTCGAAATGTCGAACGAAGGTGGTGGGCCCCGGTAATATCACGATGGGATCCATGGATGACCTCGGTTAGACAAGCGGTGTGCTCCGGATTCTTCATGGACGTGTCCTGGTCCCAACATGGTGAAGAGGAGTTGACTTGGGATAGAGAAAGCTCTCGAGGCGGGTGGTACTCCATGTAAGGCGTGTGCTTCCAATGCATTGGAGCACAGAATCCTGGTTGGTAGAGAGTGGACTAATGGATAATCGTTTAAGGGGAGGCTCGATGGTCCTTTGTTCGAGGGGAGGATTATTGGGTATACGACCAAAGTCCCACATTGACTAGAACTGGGGAGAATCATGGATATATAAGGATGGACAAATATCTCCATTGGTATGAGGCCTTTTGGGGTAAAGCCCAAAAACAAACCCATGAGGGCTTACGCCCAAAGTGGACAATATCATACCATTTGTGGAGATATGTGGTGTCCAGAGTCCTTACAAGTGGTATCAGATCCAAGTTCTGAAGTTAGCCAAGTGGATAAATCCTCAGAATGCTGAACGAAGGTGGTGGGCAGGTGGATAAATCCTCAGAATGCCGAACGAAGGTGGTGGGCCCCGGTAATATCACAATGGGATCCATGGATGAGCTCAGTTAGACAGGTGGTGTGCTCTAGATTTTTCATGGATGTTTCCTGGTCCCAACATGGTGAAGAGGAGTTGACCTGGGATAGAGCAAGCTCTCGAGGCAGGTGGTGTTCCATGTAAGGCGGGTGCTTCCGACACATTGGAGCGGAGAATCCTGGTTGGTATAGAGTGGATGGATGGATAATCGTTTAAGGGGAGGCTCAATGGTCCTTTGTTCGAGGGGAGGATTGTTGGATATATGACCAAAGTCCCACATTAACTAGAAGTGGGGAGGATCATGGGTATATATGGATGGACAAATATCTCCATTGGTATGAGGCCTTTTGGGGTAAGTCCAAAAGCAAATCCATGAGGGCTTAGGCCCAAAGTGGACAATATCAGACCATTGTGGAGATATGTGGTGTTCAGAGTCCTTACAAGAGTTGTACATTGGCACTCTCCTTAATGCTTCCTTCATCCTCATTGGGGAATGATATTCCCTGATCTACAGACTGTGTGGTAAGGTGTTCCATCTCCTCATACATGCATGCACATAGTCATCCCCAAGTAGCCTTTCCATATCCTCAAAGTGTGTAATGGCTTGTGCCTAATCACGTATATATCTAGGGGAAATCTGAGGATTATTGGCAAGCAGGTTATGTTTGTTGATGAGTGCCATGGGGTCTGATGTCTTAGCTCTAATCATTAATGGCTCATTCTACTCCTTTATTATCTACCTTCTTATTTCTACTGCCCTTAACTCTTCATGGTTCATCCATGAGGCCATGGCCATTAGTTTCGGGTCCCCTAGTCTGGCATTGGGGTCCCACACATTCATGTCTATGAGGGCCATGTTACTTAGTCAGAATTCTACCATCTTTGCCTTATCTTCTGATGTGCTTTGGTCACACAAGTCCATAAACTGCCTGTAACCTTGGAAAGGCATTATGCCTCTTTGTACCAAAGTCTTTATCTAAAATTGCAACCATTGGTCCTTGACATACAGGCCATAGGATTTTGCTGGTGTTCTAGATTGCAATGCCTCCATGGACCAGATGGCCATGCATGATAGTTGGGTCTCTTTCTCTTGCAACTGCCTCCTTAGCAATCCATTTTCAGTTTCAAGGTGGTTTCTTGTAATTTCTTCTTTGTGTCTGATAGCACTCAAATCTCTACCCATTTCTCTGAGTTTGTTCTCCATATGGCCAATATCCTCAACTCCCTTGGATTTGGCTATTTTCATCCACCTATGTATTCTTATTCTTTCTTTCTCTAATTCAAAGAATAGTGGAATTGCAAATTTTTGTGGAATTATCCTTCCCCCCTCAAGAAGATTGTAGTAGGAGCCAAGATTGGGCTAGGGATCAGGTTCTTGTAGCTTTTTTTCTTCCTCCTTTCCCTATGGTTGTCCTTCTATCCTTTTCTCAAGCTTTTGGGTCTCTTGTAGTTTTGACATTGTCTCTTGTAGAACTGTATGTGCCTCCTGTAGGACTATTTTTGGGTCTCGTAATTCTAACTTTTCTTTCCATGTGGGAGATCTAGGAGTCCCCCTTTCAGATGTGATAGGTGCCTTAGAAGGGGATTCCTTTCCTTGGGTAGAGGGTTAATCTTCAATTATAATTGGCACTTTTGAAGAAGGTTGGGGTTTCCCTGTTTTGATTCGTGTGCTCTTCCTAGCCCTGAAAGACATGGAGGCCTGACTTTTCGTCTTTCTTTTTGGCTTGATTGGGGTACTGATGGCAGTGAGAGCAACTGCTGCCTCTCTTTCTAGAGTCTCAGGGGACTCTTCTCCTTGTTCTTTCTTTTCTTCCTCTTTTTCTCCTCCTTTTGTCTCTTTATCTGTCTCTGTTTCTTCCTGCTATGTTTCTTCAGCTTTCTCCTCCTCTATCTTAGTTTCTTCCTTCTTCCCTTCTTGTTCTGCTAAGTCACCAGTTGCTTCACCTTCTCCCCCTTGCTTCTATTTCTCCTCACTACCAATAGGATTGATATCATAGGTTAGGTCTTTATGTCATCCTCAGGTGTCATGTTTCAGGAGATTTCCCATGCTATAGGGAGTGTAAATGTATGGAAGGCTTCTTCCATTAAAATTTTGATTACCCATGGTGAGCTAGCTACTCTGAATTTCCTGCTTGAACTTTAGTGATGAAGTCAATGAGAAACTGTAGGAGGAAGCAAGGGATGCTGAGCTTCTGAGGGGCTGGAGTGTCCATGCCATACCTTAATTCATGAAAGATTCTAAAGTGGTAACCATAGACAATGTTGTACCTCCCCTCATAGGAAATATATTTGTTTATTTGGTAGCTAACCTCATCCCAAGGATATGGTATGCTAGCCCTTCTAATGCCATTTTTGTCCTCTACAGGGGTTTCATTGTTTCGGAAGAATTTTTTCTTAGCAGCCTGGCCAATTGGTTTCTCATCCTTACTCCAAGGAAATCCAAGAGGAAGGGTAGTGACCCTATTGATAAATTCAAGGGTTATCTCCATGGAAAGACCTCTAAAGGTGACAGTTGCATGTGTTCTGGTGTGAGGGACCAAAGAGTGGTCAAATTCCTGAGCGATTTCCTCATCAAACCCTTGGAATTTCTCAAAAAAGTTCATCCAATTTGCTCTTGTGAATATGTCCACTACTTGGGGATGTGCATGGAGCCTGGAGGAGTTGATGGGCTCCTTCCTCATAAAGCCTCCTGTCATTTTGTTTATGCTTCTTTTGGAAACCAAATGTGGAGATGGAGACAACAATTTTTGAAGAAAAATAGAGAAATAGAGAAACTGTGTTTTTTTAAGAAATAAGTATAATTTTTTTTTATGTATTTCCTCTTCCTAAAGACTTTATCTCCTCTTCAAATTTAAGCCACTGCTTGCATATTTTGATATTCAATGGGGGCATGCATGGAACCCACCTCCTCAGATTGAAAATTGTGCTAAAAACCATGTTTTCTCCTCTCAAAACAGCTCACTGCCCCTCCTATAGAAGCCTGTTGTCCCTCCTGTAGAATTCATGTAGGTGCTCCTGTAGAACCTGTAAGTGCTCTTGTAAAAAACACCGAGAGAAATAATATGGGAGAGATCAATGGAGAACGATGGTTACAAGGTTGTGGGGGAATGAGGAGATTTGTAGGAGTGGATTTTCGAGGAAAGAATGAAGGAAAAGGTGGTGAGAGTGCTCGGGGAGGAGTACTTATTTCCCTTTATGGATACTTTCGATGATGGAAGGTGAGCTGGCAAAGTGTACATTGCCCATATTCGGACCATTGGTCTAGACCTGCCTTGTCATCATGGCCCTTTCCTCGTAATCATCCCTCATGATTGCATTGGAGTTCACACTTCCTCCACTACTTGTCCTTGACATCTTTCTTGAGCTGACTGTGCGCACATATGGGTGACATCTTCAGATGAGTGGAGTCAACTAGATGAAGGTGGCCAATTTAACTAGCCACCTTTCCCTCATTCAACCTCAGCCATCTTATTTTTTTTGCACGCCTTCTAATTACACAAATGCAAATAGAGGAGCAGGTTAGTTACTTACCTAAGATCCAAATGCATTTGCTGTGAGGTGTTGTGGCTCTCTCTCTCTGTTGCATGCCTCTTTTTATTTTGATGCATGTTGTCTGCTTGCTGATGTGTGGCTATGTCTTGTGCAGGTTCTTCTCTGGCTAGATCTAAGCTTCAAGTGTCTCCTTCAACCTTCATGTTTGCATTCTCTTGCTGCTGATGCTGGATTTTAATGGGATCAGCTGCTACAAGAATTCCTACAGTAGCTCCTGTAGTTGCTTCTCCCCTTGAAACTTCACCTTCTTCATATGCTTAGAGCTGTGAGGATTATGCCCGAGATGTAGATAGAGATAGAGAGGTAATAGTTAGGCTTTAGGTGAGGTGGATGGTGTTGTTTCCTTTCTTATTTTTTTGTTTTTTTTTCCTTTTCCTGAAAAACTGTTTTTTTCTGTGATTTTCTTGGACAGGAAAAAGAATGATGCTTGGGATGTGATGCAGGCTTGGAAATGATGGCAAGGAGGTTTGAAGACTGCGGGAGGATTTACATATTTTTTATGAACCTTCTTTGTCCCTCAAACTTCCTTTTATATCCATTTCTGGCTCTCTGTAATTTCTACAGGAGCCTCCTGTAGAAAACACAGAGCCTCCTGTAGAAAACACAATTTTTGAAAAAGAAGCACAGTGAGATGAAAAAAATGCTAAGAATGATGGAGAAAGGTGTGGGAAGGTAGGATAGGTGTTGGTGTTGGTTTCAGGTCTCCCTTGGCACCTTCTGTTGCTTCCTGTAGTCTTCCTACAAACCTGCAATGCAACTAAAAATTCATTTTTCTTTTTCTCTTTTTTTTTTGTTTTTTTTTTTTGTTTTTTGAAAACAACTAGGGTGCCTCAAGGAGGTTTTCACACTAATTGCCTGCCCTAGGTGCCTCCAAAGGAGGTTTTCACCCAGGGACCTTATTTTTCTCTTCTTCTTTTTTTCTTTTTTTTCTTTTTTTTGACATCACTGGGCCACCCTAGAAGAGGTTTTCAACCCAATGATGGGACTCAAGCACCTCATGGATTTTTTCACTTGAGTCCTTATTTTTTTTGTTATTTTTTCTTTTTCTTCAATGAGTGGGTGAAGTGGAGGCTAAGACATGCTCCACTACCATCACTATCTTATTCAAATCTTCAATGAACTCTTTCCTGGAGAGGGGTTTCTTGTAGACTTTCAACCGGTGTCCATTGACAAGCATGGGGATGGCTTCATCATCAATGGTTATGATCAGAACTAAACCATTGTCATTGCATTTCTCCATAGTGTAGGGTCCCAGCCATCTTGTCATTATCTTGCCCTTGAAATCTTTGTATCTTGAATCATAGAGTAGTGCCCAATCTCCCTCTTGGAATTGCTTCTCCTTAATGTTTTTGTCATGCCATATCTTTCTCTGAAGCTGAACTACCTATGTATGGAGAAGGGTATACATTTTGTGTTCATCCAATCCATTGAGCTAAAATAATATTTCTTTCTGTGCATGAGGTCTAGGTCCAACTTAGCTGCCATCCTTAGGGTATTGAATTCAGATTCTATTGACAGCAAAGCCTTCTTCCCATAGACCCGCTCATAGGGTGTGAACCCTATAGTGGTCTTCCATGTTGTGTTGTAGGCCCAAGTGGCCTCAACTGATCTGTCTGCCTAGTCTTTTCTACTACTACTCACTACCTTTGTCAAGATCCCTTCCAATTCTTTGTTAGTGACCTCCACTTGCCCATTGGCTTGTGGATGGTAAGGGGTCGAAGTCTTGTGCTTGATTCTATGATGTGTGAGCATGTATTCAATCAAATTGGAAGTGAATTGACTACCTTGATCTATGACCAATCTCTTGGATACCCAAACTTGTCGAATATGTTTTCTCTCAAAAGATCGGCTACTTTTTCCTTTGTCACTGCTTTGATTTCTTTTGTCTCTGCCCACTTTGTCAAGTAATTGGTGCACATAATGATGTATTGCTTCTGCTTTGAAGGAGGGATGATAGGCCCCATAAAGTCCATGACCCACTTCTCAAATGGCTCAAATTTCACTTGAGATTGCATGGGAATCTCATCCTTTTGGAGTAGGTTTCCCCATCCTCTGACACCAATCACACTAGCTGGTATATCTCCTCACATCCCGATGAAGAGTGGGCCAGTAGTAGCCTGCTTGTAGTATCTTGAAGGCGGTTCTTTTTGCTGCAAAATGACCTCCACAAGGCCCATCTTGATAGGTCAAGAGGATGTCAAATAATTCCTCCTCCTTGACACATCTTCTCAAGATCTAATTTGGGCCAAGTTTGAAGAGATTGCCCCTAATCCAGGTGAAAGGGGCACTTTTCCTTACTATCTTTCTCTTCTCCTTTGAGTACAGGTGTGGTGGGAACTATGTTGAAACCAAGTAGTTTGCTATATCAGAAAAGCATGGAGAGAGTACTGAGATAGCAAACAGTTGTTCATCTGGCATTTGGTCATCCACAATTCCTTCTTCACCTGCAGGAAAATTTACTCTAGACAAAAAGTCAGCAGCAACATTTTCTTTACCAAGCTTATCAATAATGGTCAAATCAAACTGCCACAATAAAAGAAACCATCTAATAATGCGAGCATTTACATCTAGTTTGTTCATTAAATATCTAATTGCGGCATGATCAATGTGCACAAAGGTTTGATAGCCTGTGATATAATGTCTGAATTTGTTTAAGGAATGCATGACAGTTAGGAGTTCCTTCTCAGTCACTGTATAGTTTAACTTGGCCTTTGACAAGTTTTTACTTATAAAGTATATGGCATATGGAAAATTTTCGTCAATTTGTCCCAAGGTTGCTCCTATTGCTTTGTTCGAGGCATCTGTGTGAACATGGAAAGGTAGGGCCTAGTTTGGGCCTCTCAGAATTGGGGCAGTCACGAGCTTTCTCTTCAAGGTATCTAGGGCTTCTTGACAGTTTTTCAACAATATAAACTTGAAATCTTTACCTAAGAGGCCAAACAAAGGAGAGGCTAGCTTGCTAAAATCTTTAATGAATCTCTGGTAATACTTAGATGAGCCTAGAAAATGTCTGCCATCTCCCACTTTTTGAGGAGGTGGGACCCTTTGGATGATGGCAATTTTGTTAGGGTACACCTAGAGTCCTTGTTGAGATATTGCATGACCTAGCACAGTCCCTTCAGTCATCAAAAATTCACATTTTTCCAGACTGAGGGACAGGTTCATCTCAATACACTTGTCTAGAACTTTTCCTAGGTTAGATAAAGCTTCCTGAAAGTCAGAGCCATAAGGAGTAAAGTCATCCATGTATATCTCTACTGCATCATGAACTAATTTGGAAGATATACTCAGTACTGCTCTTTGGAATGTGGCTGGAGCATTACATAAACCAAAAGGAAGGACCCGGTATGCAAAGGTACCCCAAAGACAAGTGAAAATGGTCTTATCTTGGTCTTCTAGGCTGATTTGAATCTGATTGTACCTACTAAACCCATCTAGGAAAGAGAAAAACTTTTCCCCTGCCAGACTGTCTAACACTTGATCTATGAAAGGTAAAGGAAAATGGTCCTTTTTAGTGGATTTGTTCAATTCCTGATAGTCGACACAGATTCTCCACTTACCATTTTTCTTTGGCACTAGCACCAAAGGAGAGATCCATTCACTGTCAGAGATGGGATAGATGAATCTTGCATCAAGCAATTTCTGTAGTTCTTCCTTAACAATATCTTTAAGTGTTGGATTCATCTTCCTTTGAGGATGCTTGACTGGCTTGCAACCCTCTTTGATGTCTATATGATGAGTACATACTGAAGGTTGCACTCCCTTCATCTCCTTATAACTCCAGGCGAAGGCATCTAGGTGTTTTCTCAACAGGCTACACAGTTCCTTCTCCTGGGAAGTGGATAGATCATGTTCTAGCAAGGGTTGGGCAAGAAGATATAGGATTAACTGTTTGGACATGTGCCTATTCTTTATGGTCATGTTCCCAGCTCGAGAGCTGATGTAGGCATCGACAGTAGCCAACCAGGGTCTTCCCAGAATGAGAGGATACCCAGTGAGCTTTTCCTTTGGTTGGAGAACTAAGAAATCAACAGGGTCCTCCCAAGAGTCAATGGAGACCATCACATATTCCAAAATCCCCTCAAGGGTCACGGTGGAGTGGTCTGCTAGCTGCAGCATGGTCGTGGTCTTCCTCAAGGAGCCCTAGAGATTGAGTTTGAGCATTGTGTCTTTTGTCATCACATTAATGGCAACTCCTAGATCAATCAAGGTGTGTGGGATCATGGTGCCATTGATGTGGACATCAACTACTGGGCTTCCAGGGTCTAGATATTTTAGATAGATTACCTACCCCAACATCAGGTCAGACAGTTGCCCTAGGACATTGATGGTTGGGGCATCTCTCTTGCACCTTCTTGGATGCCTAAAGCACTTATCTTTGATCAACCTATTGTGGATAGGCACATCTTTTATGGCTTGGAGAAGTGGTATCTTCACACATAAATGTTTCAATTCCCCCAGGAGTTCAGTTTCATCTGGGGTAGGCCGAAATATCATGGATAATCTCTGAGGAAAGGGTGGAATTGCTTTAGGTTCACTTTCCTCTTTATCTTCCTCAACCTCCCTGGATTGAGGCTGGCCATATGGGAGAACTTTCCCAAATCACAAGTTAATTTCCTGAATCTCCACAGCATAAGTTGGGCATGATGGTTCCCCACTATACACTTGTTGAGCCTGTCTATTGTTCAGGTTCGGATTCGGCCGGGTAGGCATCTTGGGTTGCTTTGGAGGAGCACGAGGTAATGGTTGTAGTTGGGCAGGTGATGGAGGCAAAAGAGTAGGAGGAGAGTTGTATTGGAGCCTCCACCCCCGATGAGGTGCATTCCACTGAGGTGGTGGCTGAGCATAGGATTGAAATGAATGGATGGCTAGTTGGGCATGGTATTGAGATGTGAAGGACCAAGGAGGAGGCATGGACCAGGAAGGATGATTAGGGGGCCTCAAGAAGGTATGGAAGTGACTTGGTTGGGGTTGTAGTATGCCTGATATGTCCCTTGCATCCCCTATTGGTATGGTCTAGGTCCATGAGGCCTCCTTTGGTTTATGTAATAGAGCTATTCAATGACTCCCTCAGCCCTTTGATATACAACTTTAAGTTCGAGTAAGGAAGGGTACTTATCTGTAGAATGATTTTATTCACGGACTTAACAAACCTCTATAGATTTCAATGGGCATTCATTCCCAGGATGCCTCCTGGTGCATCTAGGGCAAAAAATGGCCAAGGCCCTCTTTGCTTCCTCTTTTTTCTTTTGATATTCAAGGTATCCATTTGCATGGCAAGAGTCTGCAGCATATCACTCTTGAAGTCTTCCAAATGTTTCCAATTTTCCCTTTAATGGATGAGTAAGAGGAAGAGGCACTGGCTATGGGTTGACTCCCCCTACCTTTCTTTCTGGTTGCTGTAGAATGGTTTCTAAAAATAGTCTTTATGTCCTCATAAGACAATTGGTAGATGTCTCCCCCGGCAAGCAGATGGAGGGTGTCTAAAAGATCTTCTCGAATTCCCCTAAGCAGGACCAGCTTCAGAGACTCAGGGTCAAGTGTACACCCAGCCCTTTTGTAACAGAGCTGGAACCTCTCCTCATGGTCTTCCAGGGACTCATCACTTCCTATAGTCATTCAGAAAACTTATTTTTAGTTATATTTTGACCTGCAATAGTCTCGATACTTGTTTTTAAAGGCTTGCTACATCTGAGCCCAAGTTGTGATGCCTTTTCCAGGTAATCCCATGAACCAGTGCAACGCTGCATCCTTGAGAGTATAAGGGAACAGTTTCAACTTTTGCTCATCTTCTGAATAGTCATAGGTTTGAAAGATAACAGCAAACTCAAACAAAAAGGTGTCAAGATCTTTTGTAGTCAGACCATGGAAATGAGGTAGGGCGAAAGGGCTTAGATTCTTCATTTTGGTGTCCCTATTGGTCTCCCGAATGGGAAAGGTACCCTCTATTCTCTCTCCATTCCCCCTAGCATTTCTATGTTTAGCCATTGGCTCCAAAGGAATGTTTTCTTCTTCTTCTTCTTCCCCTATAGGTTCTTCAAATATGTCTGGCTGTTCACCTAAGGGTTCTTCTTGATCGTAGCCACCGAAGAAGAGAGAAGGTTGGTTGTGTGAAGCAGTGGGGGTGTTGGGCAAAAATTTCCTTGAGTTATCTCTATTCCTACGAGGCATGAAAGGAAATATTTTTGGTTGGTTTTTGTTTCTTTTGCCCCACACTGATAGTACCTGCAAAACTGAAATTGATTGAAGAGAACAAATTGCGACTAACTGAAATGAAATTTGCAGAATTGAAAGGAAAGCAAGGAAATGCAGAATTGAAAGAAAATAAATGACTAGTCTACTCTTGCTGAAATGAAATTTGTGGAATTGAAAAGGAAAGCAAGGAAATGCAGAACTGAAGGAAAAGAAAGGACTAGTCTACTTTTGCTTAAATAAACTATTAGCATAATGTTGCAATAGAAAATAGAAGAAAGCAGTAACCACAGAATACTTTGATGCTTCCCTGGAAACAATGCCAAAAAGTGGTGAGCACAAGTATTGTAGCAATAATGTTGCAACTCCTGGGTTTCCTACTTTACACTTATCAACCCGGTAGTTCGTAACAAACTTGGAAGCGACGGTGCTGTATGCACAAGTACTAATTCTTACTGCAGGTTGTCACTTGGTCAGCCAGCGCAAGATCACTAGGAGCTCAAATCAACTTCTATGGATTCCAGAAGAAGCTTTATATGTGATGAAAGGAGAGAAATACTATTCTATAGATACCACTCTAACTGCAGAAAGGAGAAAGACTGAAATGTAAAGCAAACCAAGTAAATCCTAATTAACCAACTTATCCTATTTTTGCAGGAAGCACTATGAAAACCATGAAAGGAATGCCCTTACCTACTCAAGGAAGTAAACAACATCTAACTAAACTATTTCTAGAAGTAATGACCAAAAAGCATCTTTTTGGATTTTTAGGTATTTTTATGTGAATTTGTCATGCATGTAATTTATTTCTTTGTGAATATGGCAGTGAATAGGTGACGTGAAAGGGCGGTTTTGGGACTTGAGAGGATGTAGGATGGTGTGGTTAGGTCCTAGGAGGTTTGAAGTGGCCTTCTGGAGGATTTTTTTTATACTCATCCTTCAAAATAGAACCTACAGGAAAATCTACAGGAGGACACAGGAAATCTACAGGAGGAAAAACAACGTTCTACGGGAGGCCTACAGGAGGAGGCTGAGAGTAGTTTTCATTGTTTTGAAGGTGTGAAAGAGGGTGGAAAAGGTGGATGAATGTTGGAGTGAGGTATAAGGGCACCTAGGGTCTACCAAGAATCATTAGGATAAAGAAGATGATTGGAATTGTTCAAGGAGAGAGGAAGAAAGTCTATGGAAAAAGAAAGAAACTAAGGCAGAATGGAGGGGAGACTTGGTCAACCTCTAGGGCATGGACCAGATGGAGGATGGGATGGCTGACAGGTTGGCCTGTTGCTAGAATATATCTGTTGCATAAACAATTGATAGTCAACCAATGAGATTAAGCAAGCAATGAAATAATGCGCCTAGGAAAACAGAGTTTTGCATCAAACTAGTCTAAACTATGATCTATGAAAGGAAATTATGAGAAATGCTGCAAGAAAGGAAAGCATGAAAGAAGAATTTTGTAAATAAAGAAGTGAGCATGATGAAGAAGTTCTGAAGCAAAGAAAAACTAGACTATTAACCTACTAAAAAGCTACAAACACTAGAAGTCCTATGAATGAGGAAAATCTATGTTTTTGGGCAGCAAGAGGGTTTTTGCCTCAAATCATGGTCCCAAAGGGAGGAAGATAGGCCAAGGCACTGTTGATAGCCTTTTGAATCTTTTCTTTATCACTGCTTAATCTACTCTAAAAAGCACAAATGGAAGCAAACAACTGAGTCATCAAAAGAAACCTATTCTTAACCATAAAAGAAATGCATCTAACCGCAACCTAATCTACAAACTAAAATAAAACATACAAATAAAAGTAAAGAGGATCTTGGTTGCTTGGATTGGGCCCTAACCCAAGAGCTTCAGCCCTCTGAGGTAACTCAGTGCTAGCTCAAAAATGGATTCCATCTTTATTTCCAAAACAATAACAAGATTACATGGAACTGTCAAAATAATAAGCTCGAAGTTGGAGCAGAGTTTACATAAGCAACAAAAATCCAACAAAAATCTGACCCTAGTGAGGCCCTAGGCCTCTCTACTTATACAAATGAAGCTACCAATAGCTTCCTTAAAATCAGGGAGGCTTGGCTCCCAAAACTCGAGATAATCATCAGTCATCCTCTACTTGCTCGGCTGCCTTCTAGTGCATGACTTGGCTGCTTGTACTTCAAGCTAAATGAAGGGGAATTCAAAGTGACGAGTAATAAATGAGGGGATTCCCTCCTATAAGTCCTCTCCTTTGTCCACTTCGAGTTATTGCTACCATTTGTCCACTGGATCCTTGACTTTGACCTCAAAAGTCATCAATAATCTGCATTAAACACATGTTAGACCACATGGCATCATAACTAACTCAACTCACTCTATAAGCATAAATATAATCAAAAAATCATACAATAAGCTAAGAGAATGGTTGATTTTAGGTTAGGAAGTAAAATGAGCCCATATAATTACCCATTTATGAGGCTCATCAGTAGTCAAAGAGTCAAAGGGGAATGTCAAGGGTCATCCCACCCTTTATTACATATAGAACCTCATAACTCATAGTACAGGCTTTTGGAAGCCAATATTTTGACTAGGCATTTCTTAGAGAAGGCTTGTAGACTATTGTGACGAGCCTTGGCTTCTCAACGAGTTAGGCGGTGTTGACTGTAATGTTCCATTGTTGGGGCAAGTGGCTATCAATGGTGTATGTATGGATGGAACTTTCACTTAATAATATAACCAAGCCAACACATTTTAATGCAAATGTTGTTATTTTAGTTCGACTATTCTGGTTACTTTAGCAATGTATGTTATTTAACTTATGCATTTTTGTATGAACTATTTTGTATGCAATTGTCTAAATCTTGTTGAAGACGTGTTGTTGTATTAACTCGTCACTTTGGATTGTGGACTATTCTGCTTCCAGCTCGTGATGTCATTCCACTCGTGTGTTCCTTCAAGATGCGTACTATTACAGGATTCTAACGGATACACTTCCTTTTCCCCTTTGTGTGTTAGAACCCCCATGCATCTCACTTGACTTGATTTAAGGTCACGCACTTGCTACTGACAAAGTTATCATAATTACCTATGTGTGCTACCACTATTAAGGCACTACTTTACTACCCACTGTTGGGACTTCTACTCTAAACAGTCTAAGGTCTAGTTGGGACTTCTTACTAGGAGATCCCTTGACATGTTGGCAGGTCCAGCACCGTCAACATTTATGGAGCCAAAAGGAGGGATAGATGACAAGTTGAGCCCTCAACGTCTGTTTTGAATATATACACAACATGCATGAGTTACATTACAATCTAAACTCCAGCATGTTTTTCTCATGCACATGATTTCGAGGTGTCAGAGGATGTCATCGATGACTTATCACAAAACAAGTACAACAATGAAGGCAGAACAACCCTATTAAGACACGAAGTCGCCTTCTTAGGATTCTATTAGAGGAATGAAGTCCCTTCGGACGACATTGCCTTTGGGTTTTTTTCTTACACGTTCGAAGGGCATGTTGAAAATTGGTGTCACACATTGCTCGCAACCTCTATTCACCCATTTGATCACATGGGCAAAGATTTAATCCGTGATTTCTATTGTTATGACTATAAAGCACTCGATAAAAAAATTCTAAAATTACGGAAAGCACCTAATGAATTTATTACGTAATTTTGGGACATATTCTGTAATCTCTCTTTTCAAATCCCTGAAGATGAAATTGATTGGAAATTTCTCATAGAAAGGTATCAGTATCTTCTTCACATATTTGAATATTTGCATGAGTTGGAATCATTTGAACCCCTCCCATCATACCTCGGTGTTAGAGCTTCCAAATCTAAGATGGACAAGGTTGTTTTCGCAAGTGACCCTCTGTCCCCTTCTTATCAAACAACTATAGCTCCGCAGGACGAGGTGGGAGAAGTTGCAAACCCATCTGTTGAACTGTCACATTCTCCCACCCCACCTGCTCTAGATATCTACGCAAATTTTGACTGAAACCTTGATGGTTTTCACGACGTTTTGTCTTCTCAACCTCCGTCCTCTGGTTCCTTTGATCATCTGGATCGTACTATGTTGTATTCATCTGTTCTGGACTCCACATCTGTTATTCACGAGGATCAAGTTGTTGACAGAGATGGTGTTGAGCAATCAACTTGCGCTCTCATTTATGATGAGTATGTTTGGGAATCTGAAGAAGAACCTGTGGTGAAGGACGACCTCCTTTCGCCCACACCTCATCCTCTTTTTCGTGACATCTTCTATGATTCTTCCATTTCTAAGTTTTCTTGTGAAAATTCATCCCCAGATGTTTCTACTTTTTATCATTCACAAGACACATAGGATTTCAATCCATCATTTGATTGTGAAGAGGAGAAATATCTCTTTCTGAATCTACTTGATCTGTCATCTTTTCTTTCTGGAAATTCAGAGGGCAAAAATTTATGTTTCTCATCAACCCCTCTGTATGATTCATCATACCATGAGGACTTCGATGTGCATCTTGAATTTTATGGTCATGGTTGTTGTGATCTCTTCACTCACTCATTCATTCATGATTCTGATTCACTTGTCATTAATCTTTCCAAGCCACTGGTCTTTGATGAAACATCAGTTGATGAAGTGGAAAACCCTCAAGTTGTTGAGACACTTCAGCCCAAGTTGATGGCTATGTCAGGTTCTCACAGCCTTAAGGAAAACTACACTTCCGATCAGAAATCTGTTGAAACACCCCAGGCTCCTCATCACTCTCATGTTTGCATTGAAAAACAATTTGATCCACAGATCTCACATCCTCCACCAAAATTACACGATCCTATTACGCATGCATTGGAGGAGTCATACATAGCAAGTCATGTTGGCACTAAGGAAAATTTTAAGGATGGAAAATTTTCTTGAAGTTTAAAAACAATGGCGAATCTCACTAATCCATACTATGAAAACTATAAAATGTTTATTGATATATTTGCAAAATTATTCAAATTTATAATGATTTTATATATAGTCTCTATATAATGTTGGTGATTTTTAAGGTAAAATAATTTTATATCCTAAAATTTGGGTGAATCATCTTTTATAAAAATTGGAAATTGGCGAATTGTTTTATGGAAAAATCATGGAAAATTAGCCCACTGGGCGAATATTAGCCCCTAAAATTTTCCATGCATGTTGCTAAACAAAAGTTTTCTTCTTTCTACATATTTTCTCATATGTCAAGATCAAAAGAGTGTGCATGTTTGTCATATGCACATAGTGTGATCCAACACCACATTACGTCTGCAAAGTTTCTATCATGCGCTTTTACTCTTTTCTTTTCTGCGGAAGAATTTAAACTTTGAGTGTGTTGGTTTTCATTGTTTTATCTTTCTTGCTTGCTATTTGCCTGAATATCTTATTTGTTAACCATGCCTTCACCTACATGGGCCAACCAATGTGCCAATGGCTACATTGGATATATCACTTCATGTGAGAAGGCTCATGTACTGTTTAGCTTAGGAGTAGGAGCAGTGTTTTCTTTTGCTTTCATGTTTTTCTTTTGCTTACTTTCTTTGCTTTCATTTTGCTTCGATCCTTTTCTTGCTTGTTTGTATGCTTGCTTATGCACCCGTAGGATTAGCTTCCCATGAAACTGTGTTGGATTCTTGAGACAAGCATAGTGAAATAAAAGCGGACTTGTACCAATATAAACATTTGGTTATCTATATATCCCCTCTTCTTATAAAGATCTTGTGTTTCTTTTAGTCGATGATACCCTGAAGGAAAATATGTTCCTTTTAGAGTGAGTCTTGGTAAAGTCACAACGCTTGAAATTTTAACTAGTACCACCTACTCTAATCGGTTTTCTATTTCGGTTAACCCTTGTCAACTCAATCAAGTAGATTAAGGTGAGGGGGGAAACCCTAAAAAATATGTCAGAGGTATATATAACATCCGCCTTTGAAGTGACAACCTCTTCTACTCTCAATAAGTTGGGATCCCTCTTCCGCCTCATAAAATAAATAAGTGCCTATGCATAGTTCTTTGAAAAACGAAATAAAAAATAAAATAAAGGTGAAAGAAGAGAATGGATTCATGTGCGGAGAGGTGAAGCAAGTAACTCCACAAGGTATTGTCCAGGCTCACTGGTAGCGGAGCGATGCTTTTGTTCTTGAAGTGACTCCATCGGGGTACTGTCGAGGCCTGCTGATAGTGGAGCAACACCAGAGATGAAACTTAAACTCTGACAGTCTATATTACTTGTGCATCAATTGTTGGGTTGTGTTATATTCTTTCCACGACTAACCTACGTAGTGAACCGGGGGGTTAGAGGGGGGGTGGAGCCCCCCCCTTCGCCGCGTCGATTGCGTAGTGGGGGGGTCACAGGGGGGTTTGAGGGGGGCGGGTAGCGCCCCTCTACGGGGTTCGGGGCAGCGCCCCGAGAAAAAATTTTTTGGACCCTATATTAGGTTGGGCGAACCTACCTATGGTTTTTCAGTCCACGGTTTTGGACGCGATGGTTTTCGGTCCATGGTATTGGATGCTTCGGCATGTATAAATATGTATTGTAACATTGAAAGGAATATAATGAAAAATCAAGCTGGTATTCTCGGTTTTGAGATCCAGTGGGAAATCTCTGTGTATATGTGTTTTATGTGTTATGCTCTCGCATTTTTATTTTTCCTGTGATTTAGAATTCGTACGCAGGTAATTTATGTACGGGGTTAAAACCTACATTTGGTATCAGAACTGTTTTGGCTTCAAGGGGATGCCTTTGTTGCTAAGGGGTTTCGCACGGGCCTGTGGTAGACCCTGTTCAGTGAGAGATCTGCGAGATCGATTCTGGTGGTAAAAGAAGATGGCGAGCAGCGGAAAGATAGAGATTGAGAAGTTCAATGGTCAGAGTTTTAAGTTGTGGAAACTCAAGATGGAGGATCTGTTGGTGGATAAAGATCAGTGGATCGCGGTAGATCTGGGTACTAAACCAATGGGAGTAACTGATGAAGAATGGAAGAAGTTGAATCGGAAGGCAAAGAGCACAATACGATTGTGTGTCTCAGATTCAGTATTGTTGAATGTATCAGGGGAAGCTACGGCGAAGGCTTTATGGGACAAGTTAGGGACTTTGTACCAATCTAAGTCTCTGGTGAATAAACTGTTCCTGAGGAAAAAGCTGTATAACCTGAGGATGAAAGATGGAGACTCGGTGACAGAGCATCTGAATGCATTTAATACTGTGGTAAGTCAGTTATTATCTGTTGATATTAAAATTTCAGATGAAGATAAGTGCATCAGTTTGTTGTGTTCTCTACCAGACTCGTGGGATAGTCTGTTATTGCAATAGGTAGCAATGCAACTGCTTTGCAGTTTGATGAAATAGTCTCAGCCTTGCTGACGGAGGAGATGAGACAGAAAAATATGGACAACCAGAATGGTGATGCCTTGTCTGTACGAAGACGGTCCCAGAACAGAAACAAAAATAAGTCATCGAGTGGGAGATCTAAATCTAGAGGGAGATCTAAATCTCCAGGAAAACCTATAAAGGTGGTGTGTTGTAAATGTGGTAAGGAAGGGCACTTCAGAAGGGATTGTAAATCTAAAGCTCCTGATAAAGGAAAGGGATCTGATGATGCTCCTTCTGCAGAGGCGAAAACCACTCAGATGAAGGTGGGGATGTGTACTTGGCTTCTTCAAGTACACATGTAGATCATGAGGCATGGTTGATTGACTCAGGTGCATCCTTTCACTTCACTCCCCATAGAGAGTGGTTCTGTGAGTATGAGAAATAAAATGGTGGTGATGTCTTCTTAGGAGATGATAGGAAGGCTAGAATCGTTGGTCACAGAAAAGTAAAGTTGAAGTTGCAAGGTGGAAGGGTTAGAACCCTTCCGGGTGTTTTGCATATTCCTGCGTTGGCCAGAAATCTGATTTCTGTAAGCAAGTTGGATGATGCAGGTGTAAAGACAGTGTTCGAGAAGGATACCTGCAAGATGGTTCGAGGAGCACTGGTATTGATGTGGGGAGTTCGGATTGGAACTCTGTACAAGCTGCAAGGTAGCACTGTTGTTGACGGGTGCAATAGTTCTATGGTTCCTGAAAATGGAGCAGAAAATCAGTGGTCTCTGGAGAGAAGACCATGTTGTTGCATCAAAGGCTTGGACATATTGGAGAGAAGGGCCTTCGAATACTTCATGGTAAAGGTATGGTAGAAGGTATGAGTAATAGCTCTCTGGATTTTGATTTCTGTGAAAATTGTGTATATGGGAGCAGAATCGGGTGAGTTTCCCCTCTGGTGGTAAGAGGACGAAACAAATATTAGAGCTTGTGCACAGTGATGTGTTTGGACCTGTGAAAGTTCAATCACTGGGTAAGTCTATGTACTATGTATCATTTATAGATGACTTCTCAAGGAATACATGGATATATTTCCTTAAGAAGAAATCTGAAGTCTTTGACAGGTTTAAAGATTTAAGGCTCTGGTGGAAAATCAGACAGAGAAGAAGATAAAGGTACTGAGGACAGATAATGGTGGAGAATTCTGCGGCAAGGAATTTGAAGAATTCTGTAAGAAGTGTGGAATAGCACGGCAGAAGACTACTCCATATACACCTCAGCAAAATGGAGTCACGGAAAGAATGAACAAGACGTTCATGGAAAGGGCAAGAAGCATGCTCAGTGGTGCCGGGTTAGGACAGGAATTCTGGGCAGAGGCGGTGGATACTGCATGTTACTGGTCAACAGGTCACCTTCATCAGCGTTGGAGGATAAGACTCCACAAGAAGTATGGACTGGTAAGAAACCCTCTCTTTCACATCTGAGGGTATTTGGATGTGATGCATATGTACATGTTCCAAAGGAGAAACGAACCAAGTTGGATATTAAATCTGAAAAGTGCATCTTTATTGGGTATTAGGATGGTTTAAAGGGTTATAAGCTTTGGAACCCAGTAACAAGGAAGGTTGTGTACAGTCGAGATGTGGTGTTCAGAGAGGTGAAAGATGTTATTAAACATGAAGTCCAACCAAAGGAACCTGTGAAGATAGAGTTTGAACTAAAGGAGGAAGAATCAGACTCTGTAGCAGAGGAGGACTCAGAAGATGAAGAGCCACAAACTCCGGCTGTGAGAAGATTAGTTCGAGAAAGAAGGCAACCAGAAAGGTATAGTCCCATTTGCTTTCTGTTCAAACTTTGCTTTGTATGTTACTGATGATGATCCCAGAACTGTGAAGGAAGCAGTGGATTCAGAGGATGGAAAACTCTGGAAAGAGGCCATGGTTGATGAAATGGCATCTTTGCACAAAAATGAGGCTTGGGATCTGTGGAATTTCCGACTAAGGAAACCCATTGGCAACAAATGGGTGTTCAAGAAGAAGACAAATGCAGAAGGGAAGGTGCAGAAATACAAAGCTCGGTTGGTAGCAAAAGGTTATTCCCAGGTGCCGGGAATTGATTTTGGTGATATTTTTTCTCCTGTTGCCAAGGTAACTTCTATTAGATTACTTTTACCTGTTGCTGCTGCTTTTGATTTTGAGGTAGAACAGATGGATGTGAAGACAGCATTTCTTCACGGGATTTGGAAGAGGAAATCTACATGAAGCAACCTGAAGGCTTTGCGGTGAAGGGTAAGAAAGAACTAGTATGCAAGTTAAAGAAGTCTCTGTATGGGTTAAAACAATCACCAAAGATGTGGT
>APFE030028866.1:0-22541 GCA_000404065.3 Pinus taeda
CAGCTATTTTGACCAGTAACGGTAAATGGACCTCTAACAGCTATATTCTCATTATTCATATATTTAATAATAAAATTCATTATTTCATTTTAATTATTTAAAAAATTAGATATTATTTTTAATTAAAGAAACTAATCTAATTACCATTATGTTAATAATTAATAAAAATATCAAAATATGCCCTTATATAAGGGTAAAATGTGAAAATTACCATTATCACCCATTAATATCAAACTATTACCCCTATATAATACCAGTAATAAATATTTTATTTTTACTATTATAAATAATATAAATATAAAATTATTTATTCCTAATATTATTATCTCAAAAAGTCTAATTGACCATAATAAATATGTAATTAAAGGAAAAATTCCTCTATTTACCCGTTTAACCAGATTATAATCCATACTATCAGATAAATCTGATATTATTTATTTCTTCTATTAATGTGAAAGTTATTTAAAAAGTCTAATTTACCTTAATATTCTTCTATTTAACCAAACTCTTTAATATAATATTATTTATTGTTAATATGAATATTATTATAGTAATTTGTTTACCATTATGTTATTGTTAATAATTATTTATATGAATAAAAACATAATTTCTATTTATACTATTATAAATAATATAAATATAATATTATTGATTCTTAATATTATTATCCAAAAAGTCTAATTGACCATAATAAATATATAATTAAAGGAAATTATAATCGATACTATAAATTATTTATTCCTTCTATTAATGTGAAAGTCATTTAAAAAGTCTAATTCTACCTTAATAATCCCCTAATTACCCAACTGACCAAACTCTTATTTTATACTATTATAAATATTGTAAATATAATATTATTTATTGTTAATATGTAATTTGTTTACCATTATGTTATTATTAATAATTATTGATATGAAAAATTATTTAATGGTGATTCTTATTATTATTAATTTAATTCCTATACTTTAATCTCATTAACTCCTACCCATATATATATTCTTACTACGAAAAAAACATAATCAAACTAGAGTTAACCCTTATGAGAATAAAAAAGGGAAAGCTTCAATCTCGACCCTTAAATCAAACTGCACATAACTTTCATAATGAAGGAAGTAGAAGAACAGAAAAAACTATAGGCTCCTATTGCTAGATCGGAAACTAACCCTACACCCTCACAAAAGGAAAGCCCCTTATCTAGGAAATGGGGCAACAAAAACAAAAAGGCTAAAGAGACCCACCAGAAAAAGGAGGATAAAGGCATCAGGACACCCAAGAGAAGAAGGAATGAGGCGGCTAGGAAGACAGGGCTGGGATCCAGCAACTGCTGATCTTCCAGCCGTCATCCCTATTAAGATTTTCTGGCCTTTTTTCAATCTCCAGGGCCTCTCTAAACTTGTGATGGTGAAACTACCCAACCTTCGCAATGACCCGCCTCTTCATTACAGACATGATGTTATTAATTATAATTCAGGTTTACTATTTATAAATATTTTATATTTTTATTTATATTATTTACTTTACCTTATATACTAAATTGTTGGTCCTATTTTAATAGTTTGAATTATTTAATTAATAATAATATAATAAATATAAAAATAAGTATATATTTTTTTCTATAATATTATTAACATTTTCTCCATTCCCAACAAATTCTAATGTCTAATTTCTACTATTTTTAACAAAGTTTCTCCATAAACATTTTCTTCATTATGAATTATAACTATGGAAATCTGCATTCGTAGATTTGATCCTTCTCAATACTTGGTAGATCCAGAGTTAAGATGAACCTAGGATGGTTTAATTTATCCCTTTAAATAGGTTGTATTCCACATGAATACTATGGGTCAATACAATGTGTTCTCATAAGCCTAGAGCTCAAAAACCACCGGTAACTTGACCAAGTCAATCCTATCTTAACTACCTAACAAAAATTAATAAAAATAAAACCACCACTAACTTGACCAAGTCAAGTTTAACTTAGCTACCCAACAACAATTAACATAAATAACAAGAATAACTTAGAATTATTATTTTTATTATTTCAGTTTAAAATAATTTTATTTTAAGATAGGATTATTTTTCCTTTTATTTTATTTTGACTCGAGTCAAAATGTTTACAAGACATTACAACACCTCTACCATACTCGACTGGAGAGGGCCTCTTGGGACAATAAATATATTAAAACAAGAAGGGATTATATAATTTTTAATGATGATGAGGAGGAGGAGGAGGATGAGGACAATGACGATGATGATGATAACGACAATGACAATGATGATGATGGGGATGAGTACGATGGAAACGATTAGGATGAAGCATTAGTTAATCTTAGATTTTATCACTTAGTAACACTTTTTTAATTAAAAATATATTAAAACAAGAAGGGATCACATAATATTTGACGATGACAATGATGGTAATGATGACGATGAAGATGATGATAACATTGTGTATGATGATGGATATGATGGTGTTGAGGATAACAACAATGCTGAGGGTGACAATGATGATGATGATGATGATGATTATCCCCTTTTCTAGTGGATGGTGACAATGATGTTGATGATGATGACAATGATGACAATGATGACAATGATGACAATGACGATGATGATTATGAGGGTGATGATCATGGTGATGATATTGATGAAAATGATGATGAACATCCTTTCAGACCAAATTTGGTTTATCAATCCTTAAGAAAGGTAAGGAATACTTGGTTTGCTATAAAATTATATGCATGTGCTTAAAAAGCTTTAAGAAAAGCCTTTCTATATTGCCATAATTTTAATGAGTTAAAGGGTTAGGAAGGTTAGTAATATAACAAATATTTTTAAACTATGATTTATTGTGAGTATACACAAGATGTTCTAAGATAAAGTTATTTTCATATTGACCCCTCTTAGTATCACAAAGATGAATATTCCTTCGACCCATAATGTTTTAGGCATTTTCCAATACCGTATTTCACTATAAAACTCATGAGTGTTTGTTCACATTTTAGTAATATTGATTTTCATATTTATGCTAACGTTGAGTAAGCAACAACTTCATCATACCTTTATATCTTTATCACTTGAAAAGGTAAAAAAGAAACAAGCTAGACCCCTCCTTTTCTTTTGATTCGGATTTAAAACTTCCATAAACTTACCTTTAAGATGAGAAAAATACTTAGAAGAATTTTTTATTTCACCAAGTCCTTGATACTCTAAGATATTATCAAGTCTTAAAAGTTGTATTAAACATTTTGATCTAACCCTTTCGAGAAAACTCAACTTTTCGTGGCTTGAAAAACTTTTACAATCATAATTTCTCGCAAATTATGGAAAACCCTCTATTGCAATACAATGCAATGAAAAAATATTATGGTGAAATATGACGTAATGAAAACTTGTTACGACACTTAAAGTCTTAGTAAGATTTTGGTAAAATATTTACTTTTAACAACATAGAAAATTTTCACCTTATATAATGTATCACAATCTACAAATTTTTCTTCAAACCAAATACATTTCGAATTTGAAAAGCTTCTGAGTTGTAACACATCATATATATAAAAAAAAAAAATTGTTTGTGACATATTATAACTTTATATGTTTCCCACCCATATGACACAACACATTCCAAAATTCTTTCCCTTGTGACACACTAAAAACCTTTAAAATTTGGAAACATCACATCTTTCTTTATCATGCTAGAGACCAATTTCCAACTTCCAACAAGAAGATAATTGTCCTCTCAAATAAAGAGGAACTTTCCAAAGGCAAGATAGAACATGAATGTATCAACTTTCCTACAACAAAACATAAACCAATATCATACTTCTAAAGTATATGATAAAAGTTATTTTTGACCTCTTTATAAGTTAAAAGGGTGGAAAAAAGGTCAAAGGCTTTTATAGAAGTGCATTAAGGCAAATTTCAATATCATTTTTTTATTATTATCAAAGAAATAAAATTCCCTATGTGTGTTGCTTCCAACTAAGCTACCAAGTAATTAGAAATCCTCGAAGCTATTCATGACATAAGAAGGACGTACCATCCGCCCATGAATTGGATTTCTTTCTTTGCAACACACCCTTTGACTATCAAAGCATCTTCCACCCACATTCCCTTGTGTCTTGGACACTCAACCCAAGAAAATAATAAAATTTTGAAATGGTAAAATCCCTTCCTTCTAGTGATAAAAACTCCCATACTTTCTCTTGATTACAAACAAAACCCAAACACATGCAAGGTAAGTCCTACATCTTCAATACAACACAACCCTATTTTTCCATCTGGCCAACTAAACCAAAAGGGGCTTCTTAAAAACAATCTAAATGATATGAAAAACTACAAAATTTGACCAAAGTGGAAAAATGCAGGCTCATCATCTCATCCATTCCAGATTCCTCTAATCCACCCTCTTGGTATGCATTTACTAGGATTAAGAATGATTTATGAGGAAATTAATTTTGTATCCCTCCCACTTAGGAATATCACCCTTTTGGTATGCATTTACTAGGATTAAGAATTATTTGATTAGGGAAATTACTTCTGTATTCCTACCACTTCCTACCACTTAAGAATACCAGGGAAGAAATCTAGTGAGAAGAGATATAGAAAAAGTAGATCATAGTTGGAGTCTCACATATAAAATATGTAGCAAATATGAATATCATAATTAAAAAAATAAAAATAAAAAAGAACTTATACTCATTTTCATTTTAAATTTTAAACCATTACATAAATGAATTAAAAACCATTAAAATTAGAAACTTTTTATTTGTAAAAATATATTAAATTAAAGTAAATATATGATAATTTTTATTTATAAAAATATTTCAAATTAAAGTAAATATATGATGATGTTTAAGATCATTAATACATGGGGGTTTGGATAGATGGTGATTGGGTGTGATGTTAAGGCAATCCTAGATGAAAAATCAGAGGTTCAATTCTCTGCCCTATTCGGGTGTTATTCTTGGACATGACCATGATGTAGCCTCACTAATGCTGAAATTAAAAAAAAATTAAAAAAAATTTAAGATCATATAGACTATAGTTGATATCATTGATTGAATATGTGTGTGTGAGTGTGTGTTTGGTATCATGTATTCACCCTTTTCTGAGTTTTCATTTAAGATTTCTTCTACATAGTCGTCCATGATAAACTCCTGGAGAGGGGGCTTTGTCCCCTCCTTCACTTAGATTTTTTTGGGAGTTTGTTGAGATTCTGGATCTACTAGTATTCCATTTTAATCTCCTCATCTTTGACATCCTTTTCATAGAGTAGCTGGGCAAAGTGGAGTTTCTTCTTATAGAAGCCTCTGTTAGGTGCATCTTGGTAAGCTATAAATTGAGGGTGTTTCTTGCCAAAAGCAGTGCAAGATAAAAAAACAAATATGAGGATAAATTTGACAAGATTAGAGAATATATTCAATATATGCAAGATCATCCTTTGATCTAGAAGTAATCAAATTAAGGTTGTCTGAAGAATTATATGATTGGGTGGATCCAAAATAAATGAACCTCTAGGGTCAAATAGAACTAGAGCTAGGGGCAAAAAGATTCTTCACTGTCATTTTCTCCATCTAGGAAGATAGATCGATGGTTTTTGAAGGGGGGCCATATTTTTTAATAATGAGAGTTTCTTCATGCAATGGGTTTTTAAGGAGGGCCATATTTTTTTAATAATGAAAGTCCTTGCTACCTCGGTGTGAATTTGACTCTTTTCTCTTCTAAAGGAATATTGGGAGGAGGAAACCAATGAAGGCATAGGAAATGCCTTTGGCATCTTTGTTAAGGTCTTGGAGGATACTAAGAGAGGGAGGTATACATAATATGATCAGATTTGTGACAACCTCACCCATGGTTCTCTCATAAAATGTATTGTAAATATTTTTTCAAATATGTAAAATTTAAAAAGGGTTTTGGGTCAAGGGACACATATTCTAGAGCTGAGGAGGAGGATGTTGCTTGCTTGCGATGTCAATGGGTTTCTTTTGTAGAAATTTGAGCTATTCTAAAATAACTATTAAAGGATGGATGGTGTAGATTCTTAATGAACTCAATCCTAAAGTAAATGGGTTGTAAATAAAGGTACAAATCCCATGTTGCTCGGAAACAATTGTGACAACTTCACCCATGTTTCTCTCATAAAATGCATTGTATTTTTTTTTTCAAATATGTAAAATTTAAAAAGGTAACTAGGTTAAGGAACAAATATTCCAGAGTTGAGGAGGAGGAGGTTGCTTGCTTGGGATGTCAATGGGTTTCTCGTGCAAAAATATGAGTTGTTCTCAAACAACCATTAAAGGTTGGATGGTGTAGGTTCTTAATGAACTGGCTTTTGAAGTAAATGGGTTGCAAATAAATGTACATATCCCATATTTCTTGAAAAAATAGTAACAAGAAAAGAGGACAAGAGATCAAGTAGAGTTTTCACATCGCAGGAAGAAAAGGGATGAGGTAGTAAATGTGAGTCAGGAAAAATAAGGCAGGGTAGGTGAAGGAAAAGAAGAGGAAAGAGGAAGAAAAAGGGCATTCAAATTTATGTTGGGGATAGGAGAGAAGGAAACCATTCAAGAAGTAGAAGAGAGATGAGAGAGAGAGAGAGAGAAGGGACTGGTGTGATCAAAAAGCAGGGTAGAAAAAAAGGGAAGAGAAGAGAAGGGGATTGGTTCTTAGGTTCCATGGAGGCTGTGGGTTGAGCTTCTAGTCTCTGGAGCCCTGTAACAACTTGGGTCCTTGGAGGCTGTGGGTTGAATTACTAGTCTCTAAAGCCCTCTAACAACTTGGGTCCTTGGAGGCTGTGGGTTGGTATAGAATCTCTGGAGCCTTGTAACAACTTAGGTCCCCTAGAGGTTATGGGGAAAGACAATAGAATCCGAAGCCCTAGAAAACTTGGGAGGAGGCCAATCTTGAAGCAACATCAAAGGAATAATTGATTGAAGACCTTTGGTTATTGCATTATTGTCATAGTGGATTTTAGACTCCCTAGAAGGGAGTGAATCATCATGTGTGCACTTGGGGTGAGGCAGAGAAACTCTAGACTCCCTATGTTGAAGAAGATGATCATGCTCAGCCGGTGAGATTGAGGATGAGGTCCTTTATAATTCCCTATTTCATTTGGAAGCTGGCATTCAAATCCCTTAAGAAATCCTTCCCTCAGACTCTAGAATATGGCTCGAGGGTGATAGCTACAAGTAACTATGGCTGTAGATGTCTATGGTTGGGTGGAAATTCCTTGTCCTAGACTTAGTTACCCTGCAAAATCTAAATATAAGTATCCTTATGAATTTGTTTAATGATTAATAAAGTATGATGCATTTCTAGTTGAAATGGTTTAAGATTTTGTCTGTAACTATGTTGTTAATGTAACAAGTATGTGGTAACTCTTCTATGTGGTAATGGCACTCATAGCGATGATTGAATAAAGATTTATGTATATGTATGTTGCACCTATAAAAGGAGTGATGTTAGTAAATAGGTTGAGCAAGTACGTGCTTCTGGATTCGAATGAAACACTATGTTAGATACTTGCTAGTGTTGTTCGCAACATATAACGTGCAATAAAACGAATGATGTTTGATGTGATAGATAACTAGAGTTGTAACATTGATCTGGAACAATAAGTTGCACAAAAATCTTATCTGTGATTGTTAAAAACACACACATAAATAATAAAAAGATATTATGAAAGGTTACAAACAGTAGACGGATCTGTAAGGACCTAGAATGAAATCCTAGAAACATTGGGTACAAAGACCATTTTTTTTAATATGAAAATATCTCAAAGGAGAATGCCTACTTAGTAGGGTCCGTGGCTACATACATCTAATCACTCATTTATCTACAAGCCTGTGATTCTACATAGGAGGAATTTCTTTAGCATTGGAAGAGTCACTTTCTCCTTAAGTGCGAGGATAACCAAACTCCACGCATCAAGGCTTAGTCAACCTTGCATTATTATCATCCTAGATGTCTTCCACTAGTTTCCAAGTGTCGTTGGTTAGGTGTTGGAGCGTTCTTCATAACACCATAGATTCCTCTATTGGCCAACTTTGAAATTTGGAACCCTTACCATGTGGCAAGAGAGGTGAAACCCTTCAGAAGTTCATTACAGGTCCATAGTAGAATGTGGTTGAAAGAGAGCCTACGTCTTCATGCCATGAAATTTCCTGTTTCGAGACGGGGAATGTCTAATGTTCAGGAACTCATTGGAGAGGCCTTTTCCCAATCTTAGGAGGGAGAGCACCATGGGGTGCATTAGCAAGCCACTTCCGCCATTGTTGTTTCTTAGTGATAGTGTCATTCACAGTGTTTACTAAACCCTTGTGGAAGAGGCTTAGTTGGAATAATCATTGAGAAACGATCAGTGAGGAGTTTATACGAGCTCTTACGATGCTAGTATAAATCAAGATCAAGCTGAAAACTCAAAGGTGGAAAGGGCTTCCCTGTCCGAGCCATGGAAAAGCTCAAGCACAAGCTTGATGTGGTGCAGGAAGGACTAACACTTGAACTTACAATGAAATAAATCTAACGAACCCTATCTGCTCTCTGGAAAACCCTCTCGTGGAGGCTTTTCATTGGCATATTTTGATCCCCTTCTCACGATTGGTCGAAAATGTGTCGATGTTGTCTAGAGGCATAAGGAAGGATGTAGTGAAAAGTGCTAGGATAAAGCTTTGGAATGATGCAGTAAGATGATGTGCGCCTGAAAATTATACCATTGGTTAGAAGAGTAGCCCGTTATCCACATAAGCCCTTAAGGTTTAGCCCAAAAGAAAATAAGGAAGTGTAGGAGGCACTGGGGAAGACCTTGAGGGATGACTTAAGGTGGGAGCATGGCAGGGCCTACACTGTTGTAGTGGTGCCATTCTTCGGCAACTGGCCCATTCAAAAGAGCCTTCATGATTCTGAGAAGAATACAAATGGAGAAGATGGTAGTGAGTCCAAGAAGAGGCATAGACATGAAAGTGATGATACTGTGAAGGGTGATGCACTGATGAGCACTCAAAGAGGAGGGACTAGTACCCATGAGCATCATGTTAGAAGACCATCTAGCTCTGCCATCATAAGGCACCATCGTCATTCTCATCATCACCATCACCATCATTCCAAAAGCAAGGGAAAAAAATACATGCCTAAAGAAATTAAGAAAGCCAAGCCACCCACATTTGATGGGGATATGAAGAAAGTGGAGGACGTAGAAGCCTGTTTGTTGGGTATGAAGAATTTCTTCAGAATACATGACTATCATGAAAATGTGAAATCCCAAATTGTCACCTACAAATTGAAAGGAAAAGCAAATATATGGTGGGAGGATTTGAAGAATGTTGGAGGCATTGTTGAGAGAGAATTGACCTGGGAGGGGTTCGAAAATCTCTTCAGGGAACAATACTTGTATGAGCATTACTATGATAGTAAAGAAAAATAGTTCTATGAAATCAGGATTGGGAAGTTATTAGATGATGAACACGTCACCAAGTTCTTAGAACTATTGAGGTATGTACCATATCTCAAGGATGAAAAGTTAAAATTCAAAGATTCTTTAGTGTATTTCCTATGACATTCTCAGATAAATTTTAGTTATTAGAGCCTAAAACTATGAAATATGCCATTAAGAAGCTAAAGAACTACTATGAGCAAGCAAAGCATAGGCCTAAAACCAAAAGTACTTGGCAGGGTAAAAGTAGTGTTGGGCATAAGAAGAGTTGGCTTGTGAAGGGCTTAGAAAGGGAGGGTAAACATCTAGCCCCTGTAAAGCAATCTCACCAGAAGAACAATGTTGTTGTTAAGAAAAATGTGCAATAACTAGCAAAAGGGAAGCCAGGGTATGAAGGTTGAGAGCCACTCAAATGTTGGACTTGTGGTGAAAATAACAGACGAAGGGACTATCCATATCAACAAAACGTTGGGCCAAATATTTATAGTGATCAAGAGGCTTACATGGTGGTTGAGGTGGCTTGAGTATGCCACGAATCTATGAAACAATGGATAAACACTAGGCAGATCACCAAGAATTCATCATTCATATGGAAGGTAAGCTGCAAGGTCAAGATATTTCTATTTTGATTGATCAAGGTTCTAATTATAGCCAAGTCATCCCAGATCTTATTGAGAAATGTGACTTGAGAAAAGAGTTGCATAAAGAACCATGGTTGGTTCAACTAGCGACTGGAACAAAAAGGAAGATCAACCAGTTGGTAAGGTATTGTGAATTTGAGCAATGGCATGCCCATAATAGTGCATATGAATTTATTACCATTATGTGCATATGGCATACTACTAGGCATGGACTGGTTGTATTTACACTGGACCAAGGTAGATTGTTATTAAAAAGAAATTAAATGCTTGGATGAACAAGGAGCAAAGAGAGTGTTACAGGGCAGGAAAAATCCCATTTTATGTAAGATAAATGTAAAAAAAAAAGGATGTGCATCATTGCAGTGCAAGTTTCTAAGAGTGAGAAAGTTGTTAGTGAAAGGGAAGATGAGGAAGTTGAGCTGCTAAAGAGGTACCCTATTTTGTAGTAGTTTGTAGATGTATTCCCAATGGAGGTTCTTGGATTACCTCCTCATAGAGAGATAGATTTATCTATTGAACTAGTACCTAGAGAAGCACTGACATCCAAGGAATCATTTAGGATGAGCACCCCAGAGTTGGTGGAGTTCAAATTGCAGCTGAAATAAATGCTTGTCAAAGTCTATATAAGGCCAATTGTGTCTCCATGGTGATCACTTGTGTTATTTGTAAAGAAGAAGGACAGAATCCTTCGACTATGCATTGATTACAGGTAATTAAATAAGGTGACCATCAATAATAAGTACCAATTTCCAAGGATTGATGACCTCTTTGATCAGTTGAGGGGAGACACAATTTTCTCTAAGATTGACTTGAGGACAGGCTACAATTAAGTAAGAGTCAAGGAAGATGACATCCATAAAATTGCTTTCAGGACAAGATATGGGCACTATCAGTTCATAGTGGAACCATTTGGGCTTACTATTGCCCCTTCCATGTTCATGTGCCTAATGCACAGTGTGTTGTGTCCCTATCTGGACAATGTTTTTCATTGTGTTTTTTAATGACATTTCAAGGACAAAATAAGAGCAGGAAAATCATCTATCTGCAATGCTACAGTTGCCGAGGGAGCACAAGCTCCATGCAAAGCTTAGCAAGTGTGATTTCTTCCAGTTAAAGATACATTATTTGGGGCATATTGTATCCAAGGAAGGGATCTCAAATGAACTTGAAAATGTCAAGGCCATAATGGAGTTGTCAAATCCAAAGAATGTGGAGGAGGTTAGATCATTCATGGGTTTAGCAGGATATTATAGGAGATTTATCAGAAACTTCTCCAAGATAGGCCATCCCATCACAACCTTGCAGAGAAAAGGAAAGATATTTTATTGGACTTCACAATGTACAAAAATCTTTGAGCAATTAAAACAATTAGTAACCAATGCACCCGTGTTAAGAATTGTAGATCCTCACAAGGATTTCGTGGTATGCACAGATGCCTACAAGGATAGGACTCGGTCGAGTCTTAATGCAGGAAGGGAAGGTAGTATGCTATGATTCCAAAAAGGTGAATGAACATGAGGTTAATTATGTAACCTAATATATAGAGCTCACTACCATCATTCCTTCTTTAAAATGTGGAGGCATTACCTCCTTGGTAGAAAATTTACACTCATGACAGATGATAGTGGGTTCAAATATTTATTTAAGTAACCCAAATTGAATGCTAGGCAAGCAATATGGCTAGCTATGCTTAGTGAATTCGACAATGAAATTAAGTAAATAAAAGACAAAGAAAAGAATGTTTTTGATGCTCTCAGCAGAAGAGTTCAAATGAACCACTTGACAATTATAAATTCCTACAAAATAGACCTGGTAGAAAGGGTCAAAAGTGTTGGGAAGCAAGACGTAAAATATCAGCAAATGAAAGAAAAATTATTGCAAAGTGGTGAAGATGAGGAATATTACCTCAGTGAGGATAGCCTACTCAGATTTAAAAATATAATTTATGTTCCTAACAGTGATAAAATTAAAAGACTGATAATGAAAGAGTTTCATGTTAAGCCTTATCCAGGCCATCCGTGGTATCAAAAGACCCTTACATCCGTTAAAAAGTACTATTACGAGCCGGCTTTGAAAAAGGAGGTGGCTGAATTTATGGAAAAATGAATAGAATGCCAGTAGGTAAAGGCCGAATGAAAGCATCCAACATGCTTGTTGCAACATATTTCCATTCCAAAATGGAAATGGGGGGTAATTTCTATGGATTTTATCACCAAATTTCCAAAAACATCTAAGAAGTATGATGAAATCATGACAATGGTTGATAAGATGAGCAAGGTATCTCATTTTGTAGCAGTCAAGTCCACTAATTCTACTAGTGATGTGGCACAAATCTTCATAAAGGAGATTATGAGGCTACATGGTATCCCCAAGAAAATTGTGTCAGACAAAGATGCTAGGTTCACTTCCAAGTTTTGGTAGGAATTGTTTGCAGGTTTGGGAACAAAATTGGAATTAAGTACAACATAGCATCCATAAATAAATGGGAAAACATAGAGGACTAACAAAATGCTTGAGGAAATGTTGAGTATGTAAGTGGTGCCCCAACCCAGGAAGTGGGAGGGGTATCTTCTACTTGTGGAGTTTTCTTACAATAATGGATACCAAAAATCAATAAAGATGAGTCCATTTGAGGCATTGTATGGTAGGAGTTGCAACATTCATATTAGCTGGAGTGATCCAGTGAACAAGGTCCTTGTTGGCCTTGATAAGCTCAAGGAAATGGAGGATCAAGTTCATCTAATAAAACATAATTTGAATGTGGCATAGATAGGCAAAAAATATATGCATATCAACATAAGGTGCACAAATAATTCCAAGTTGGGGAGCATTTTTATCTGAGGATTAAACCCAAGAAAATTTCTCTAAATATTGGGTCATGTGCCAAGTTGGCACCACAATATTGTGGGCATTTCGAGATCCTTGAGAGGAATAGACAAGTGGCTTATAGGCTGGCTTTATCTCCATTAGTTAGAATTCATTATTATTTTTTATGTTTCTTTGCTTAAAATATATGTACAGGATTCTAATAATGTGATTGATTGGTTTGTGCTACAAGTTGAACTAGAGGGAGAGTTCCAGCCAAAGCCACTGTGCATCCTAAACTGGAGGAGTCTCATGCTCCGAAATTGAGCCATAGAGAAAGTCAAAGTGTAGTGGAAGTACTTTGGACTAGAGGAGGAAACATGAGAAATGGATGATGCAATGAAAGCTAATTATCCTTTCCTATTTGTTGAATTGAATAAAATGTGTACATTTTGTGAATATTATCTAGATTTGTGTTTATAAAGCTCCATGAAACAATATGTGCTTGTGTTTTACTCTAGTGTTTCATATGAGAAAAAGAAAACCAAGGGAAGTGTTCCCTCAAGGGCGAGGGGTCTGTGATAGCCTCATCCATGGTTCTTTCATAACATGCATTATACATATTTTTTCAAATATGTAAAATTTAAAATGGGGATTGGGTCAAGGGATACAGATTCCAGAGCTGAGGAGGAGGTAGTTTCTTGCTTTGATGTCAATGGGTTTCTTGTACAAAATTCTGAGTTGTTCTCAAACAACCATTAAAGGATGGATGGTGCAAGTTCTTAATGAACTGGCTCCTGAAGTAAATCAGCTATAAATAAAGGTACAAAGTCCATGTTGCTTGAAAAGAATAGTAACAAGAAAAGAGGAAAAGAGATCAAGAAGAGATTGCACATTGCAGGCAATAAAAATATGAGGCAGTAAATGTGAGCTAGGAAAAAGAAGGCAAGGTGGGTGTATGAAAAGAGGAGGAAAGAGTAAGAAAATGGGCATTCAAATTCATGTTGGGGATATGAGATAAGACACCCATTTGAGAAACATAAAAAAGGGAAGAGAAAGAAGACACTAATGCGATCAGTAAGTAGGGTAGAAATAAGGGAAGAGAAGAGAAGGAGATTGGTCCTCAATTTCCCTGGAGGTTGTGGGTTGAGATTCTAGTCTTTGGAGCCCTGTTATAACTTGGGTCCCTAGAATTTGTGAGTTGGGATAGAATATTTGGAGCCATGTAACAAATTGGGTCCCCTGGAGGCTATGGGGGGAGATAGTAGACTCTAGAGCCCTAAACAACTTGGGAGGAGGCCAATCTTGGAGCAACATCAAAGAAAGAATTGATTGAAGACCCCTGGTTACTACATTACTATCACAGTGGATTCTAAACTACCTGGAAGGGAGTGAATCATTGTGTGTGCACTTGGAGTGAGGTGGAGAACATCTGGAATCCCTGTGTTGAAGAAAATGGTAAAAGTTAGCGGATGGGATTAAGGAAGAGGTCCTATCAAATTCCTTATTTTTGTTGGCAGCTAGTGTTAAAATTCCTTAAGAAAGCACTCCCTCATACTTTGGAATCTAGATCAAGGGTGTTAGTTGCAAGTAATGTGGCTGCAATTATCTATGGTTGGGTGGAAAGTCCTTGTCCTAAACTTAGTTTCCTTACAAAATCTAAAGATAAATATCCTTCTACATTTGTTTAATCATTAATGAAAGTATGATGCATTTCTAGTTGAAATGGTATGAGATTCTAACTCTATTGTGTTGTTAATGTAATGAGTATGTGGTTACTACTATGCATGGTAATGACACTCATAATTATGACTAAATAAACATTTATGCATATGTATGTCACATATATGAAAGGAATGATGTTGGTAAACAGGTTGAGCAAGTACGTGCTTATGGATTGGAATGAAGCATTATGTTAGATGCTTGCTGGTGTTGTTCATAACATATAGCATGCAACAAAATGAGTGATGTTTTACATGACAACTAACTAGAGTTGTAACACTGAACTGGAACAATAATTTGCATGACAATATTATACGTGATTGTTAATAGCACAAAAATAAATAATACAAAGATATTGTGAAAGGTTATAAATAGTAGACGGATCCATAATGACCTGGAATGAGAACCTAGAAACACTGGGTACACAGACCCTTTTATTTAATATTAAAAGACCACATATGATACTTTATGCTTAGTAGCATCCATTGTTGCATACATATAATCTCTCGTTTAACTACAACCCTATGATTCTACACAAGAGGTTTTGCTTCAACCCTGGAGGAGTCATTTTCTCCTTAGGTGAAAGGATAGTCGAACTCCATGTGTCAAGGCTTAGTCAGCCTTGCATTATTATCATCTTGCATGTCTTTTGCTAGCTTCCTAGCATCATTGGTTAGGTGATGGAGGGTTCTTCATAGTGCCATAGAGTCATCTGTTGGTCAACTTTGAAATATTGAACCTTTGACATGTGGCAGGGGAGGTGAAGGCCTTCAAAAGTTCACTACAGATCCACAGTAGAATGTGGCTACAAGAGTGCCTATGCTGGCATGTTTTCATATTCCCTGTTCCAAAATAGGGAGTGTCTAAAGTCAAGATATCGTTGGATAGGCCTTCACCCAAGCTTAGGAGGGGTAGCACTATGGGGTTTGTTAGCAACCCACTTCTACCACAATCACCATCGGGAAACGATGTCGTTCACAATGTTTACTGAACCCCTCTAGCAGAGCCTTAGTTAGAATAACTAGTGAGAAGTGATATGTGTGGAGTTGATGTGAGCTCTCACGATGCCAGTAAAAATTGTTGAAAAATGTGTAACTAGGTCCGGTCTTCATAAATATGAAATGTATTTTAATTCTTGTATTTTGTAAAATGAAAGAAAATTTTTTATTTTTATTTTTTAGTGTGAGTTTCATGCTAAAGGTATTTTATTTTAGAGGTCAAGCACCCATTAGGTGTTTCTATGGTTTGTCCTACGTCAAGAAGTCAAAAGAGTCATTGTCATAAGTTGAAGACCCCCTTCGGGCACATTGTAACTTGTAAAAATAATTATTTTTGTAATTAAAAGTGTCAAAATATTCTTCAAGAAAAAGTCACCCTAGAAGCTAAGAAGTCAACCTATTTTGAGGAGTCATGTCCACCTTAAGAAGTCTATATAAAGGAGGGAACTCAACCTACTTGGGATATATTCACTTCTCACTCATACAAGAAAAGGAGAAGCATACTAAGGGTATCGAAGAAGAAGGAGGACGAAAAAAAAGAAGTTTATGGGCTATTTTTCTCTCACACATACGAAGAAGGAAGGCTAGGGTTCACTTCTTCAAGGTATAAATTATCTATGTGTTGGAAGAGGATCAAAGTTGTTGGAAGAATGGCATAATACGTCACCTACTAGCCCTAGACAAGGAAACAAGGAATGTGAAGTTGTTGGGAGGCCTTGGAAGGATAAATTGCGCTCAAACATGTGGATGCAGTAGCAGTTGTAGGGGGGCCAAAAATTTTAGACCTACAGTAGAGGCTGAAATTCTGAAGCTGGGGTCAAAGTTTTGTTGTTGGAAGAGATTTGACTAGGTTTGAATTGAACAAAGGAAGCATATCATACATAGAGGTTTGGTTTGGCCTTGGAAGGGTATTAGTCTTGGTCTAGAGGTATGGGAATTCGTTAATTGAATAATCTATAAGAAGAGAAGATATTTGTGGGTTTTCCTCTTAATTGGAGAGGTCTTGGCTCTAGCTTGCAGCCTATATCCTGTGTTCTTGTGTACCATTGTTCTTGTTTTGGTAGTTGTTTGATGATAAAAACAAACATAATAATAAGAGAAGAAGATAATAAATAAGAAAAAGTAAAAAGCTATCACAAATAGTTATCATAGAGAGAGAAATCATCCTAACTTCTTCCTTATAGATTTCTCAATAGAAATATAGATCAGTCTCACAACTCAAATGTGGATAGGATTTCCCTGGTTGAACCATGGAAGAGCTTCAGTGTAAGCTTGATGTGGTGCAGGAAGGACCGACTCTTGAACTTATAATGAAAGAAATCTGACGAACCCTATCTGTTATCTGGAACCCTAGTAGTGGAGGTTTTTCGTTGGCACGGTCTGATCCCCTTCCTACAATTGATCGATATATTTTTCTAACGAGCTATTGTACGTTTCAAACAAAGATTGGGTGCCAAAGTTATGACCCCAGGAATTTGATGTGCCAACTTACCCAAAACGGGGCCCACAATTTGACGTTTTATCTTCTAGGGTTAGATTATGGGCTGTTAAGGGTTTTCCATTGTTTCTAAAAAATAAATAGGCCTTCAAGCCTCATTGTAACAGAGTTCAGAGGCATGTAGCTGCCACATCTCTTCTCAGGGATAAGCTACCATCGCCCTAGCTGGTTTATTTCCATTGTTGTTTGTAAGCATATTTCAGTATTTTACATTAATGAAATGAAGTATTATTTCCGCTACATCTTTGGGTTTATGGTTATCTCTGTAATTTGTTGCGCTCGTGCTTAAATCCAGATCAGTATATCCATTCTATAAGGAATTTATTACTTTAGCTTTAAATTCACCAATAATTTACACTATTATGTTTAGAACCTATTGAACATTTATTGCAGTATTATCACATATACATGATGCATGTTGATATGTTCCAGTAATCGATTGGTACATTGTTTTCTCAAATGCATCAAGATGAATTTGAAACTACCTAAGCACTTGGCCATACTTAGAAATATATACAAATATAAAGGAAAAAAATAATAATTAAAATTAGAGGTGGAGTTGCCATGTTGCATAGGTTGAGAATGAAGAAAAAAGTCATTTTTGGAAGAAATTAAAACTACCTAGACACTTGGCTATGATTAGAAATATTTAAAAATATAAAAGAAAAAATAATTAAAATTACGTTTAGATTTTAATCTCATTCGTGTATTTTTAAGCACATCTCATTGTATAATTAAACACTTGAGTGTAATATCATCCTTCCCTATTACTTAGCTTACTTAGCACAACGACCATGGAAAATATTTGATATGTATACTAAAAAGTAATATAAATAAATTAACTCTAAAGTTTAAAAATGGGAATTTAAAAAACAATGAACCACGATTAAAAAAATAATAATAAAAATGAGAATCATTATAATAAAATAAACTTTGGCACAAATTCATCTTTATTCCAAATTGATCAAATTCTAAGTTAAGATTTACCTATGATACTTATAAGCTTTGTCAATGCACAAACATGCTTGAGTTGCAATCAAATTACTTTTTAATGTATTATACAAATAAATTTCATCTCTTTCCTCTTGTATTAATTAGGTATACTTTTAATGATTCATTATGTGAAAGTAATTATATTTCAACATGGTTAAAAGGTCATTGATTTTACATAGTTCTAATGTTTTCTACATATATTGCGCACTCTCTTCTTCCATATTAAAATTATCCAAATGCATGACCCTAGACCATATTGAGTATGACTAATAGTCATAAGGTTAGAAGGATATATGTCGTGGGAGTGGGTGTCTTGATCTTTGCTAAGTCATAAACTTGTATTATTCCATTTAATGAAGATTTTATTTTGATATGAGAGTTAATATCATGAAGTAATAAAATGAATTTAAAAATATGGAACTATTTTTTTATTATTATCTAATAAACCATTCATCATTTAAAATTCAATATAAAGAAACATCACAATAAGATTTTGGTAAGAAAAGAAGATCCTATGAGGATGAATTGATTAGTCTATTATAGAAAAAATCATTAGAGAAATGGTGTATACATTAAAAATGTAACATCCTCCTCCCACATCTACCTAAGTAACTAACCAACCGGGGTAAACATGTAATGAGAAGTTACTATGATATGATTCGACTCCCTATGTTTCAGTTCGATGGAACACATCACACAGAACTTCCAAATCAGCAAGAAAACTTCCGAGATCCATTCCAACCACTCAGGTAACCAACCCCTGAGACCATCTAAAGTTTTAGTGCATCAAACCCTTGGACACTCCCTTGATATGGGCAAGGGTTCATCTAGGAGGCTCCAAAAGCTCCCACAACAAGGGAAAGGGTGCTTTTGGGGAATTTTCCCCCAATGCTATTCCTGTGAATCTAGGATTTGTGCCATGTTTTTAGGCCCAGAGCCCATGTCACTTCCCAGAACTCAATGACACCTTCAAAAATGAATTTATACAATAGAACAATCATGTACATTTGTAAAAGCATTGACAAGGATGATTGGACCCCTACTAGCCATGACAAGCATTTCATCAAACATATCACAAATATAAAATCTATAGTCTTAACAGAAGAGTTAAGCATAGGGATCTCATACTTATATGAGATTAGCTATGAGGCATTGTTTCCTTATCACATTAGTTGCATTATCATCTAGTAGGCCATAGACACATTGTTCAGTCATTTACAAGTAAAAATATAATGAGATTCATACATCACCATTCTCATAATACATATTCATAACCAACATAATAAAAACATAAATACCAAGGAAACAACAAGCATATAATCCACTTATAAACCAGTATAATACTCATGAATTAACAAGGAGAAATAACCTCATATTAATGAATACAACAACCAACTAGGATTGGGACTTCCATGAACCACCCAACCATAGATTTGGTTGAACCAATTCTTTCTTTCATCCAATCACCCCCATGCCATATTCCAAGCATGAATGTGGGATCTCATGGAACAATCCATCAAAACTTAACCAAGGCTTCCAAAGGGAAAAGCACCTCAACCCATCAAACAGTGATTCCACCTCATTGTCAAACATAAAAAACAATCACAAGGATTGGTCAATGCCCAATCCTTCTAGGGCTCTAGAGTGTTTGTTCCAACCAAGGCTTCCAGGACTAGTAACTCAACCCACCAAGGGCTCCAGAGTATTTGTCTAACCAAGGCTCTAGGACTAGTAACTCAACCCAAGTTGTTACATGGCTCCAGAGCTTTTGTCCAACCAAGGTTCTTGGAACTAGTAAATCAACCCACAGTTAAAGGAACATGAGAACCAACCAAAAAAAAGGGAAATGAACCCACAAAAACATAGCTATACAGGAAAAGGAAAGGCTAGGAAAATCCACTGTGAATCTAGGAAATCCTCCATTCCAATGACTAATCATAACCAAGAAACCACATGCATATGTCATGCATTCCAAAACTAGTGAGGAAAACATACATGCAACTTGGTACCTGTGAGAAAAAACTGTTGTAGCTACTGATTTGAATGTCCTCTTGCACTTTCCTACTCTTTCTTTGCCATATTGCTCCAAGCATCCAAGTATGCCACACTCTCCAAGAGTGCTCCAAGAAAAATATAAGTGCCAATGATTATGAGAGAGAGAATATAATGAGAGCTTCATATCTGAATTGACAAAAAGCTTACACTTACCAAGCCTACCCACTGATCCTCATAAGACGTTTTTATCAATGAGGCCTCTATTTTCTTCATTTTCCATGACTTTCCTTCATTTTACTCCTCACATTCAACCTATGACTCTTCACCTTCCTTTTTCTCTTATTTCCTTTATTTTCATAAATAAAATTCTAATTAATGCCTCTTGCCTTTCCAAAGCCTTTGTCATTTCCTTTGCCAATTTCCTTAGCCATAATAACCTAAATGAATACCCACTAGGATGTTTTTGCCAAACATTCATCTTGGAATACGTGTTCCATGACCGTGGTCTTATATATTTTTACATGGATTTTTAACCAAGGGTGTTATAGAACCCTCCCCCTTGGGGGAACACCGTCCTCAGTAATCAGTGACACCTACAACCAGAAATACTGCTAAAAAAAAATAAATAAAATAAAATAAAATTCCTGTGGAGCTTTATAACATAGCTCTTTGTTGTATTTGCAATGACCATCTACTAAAACATGACAAACATACTGTTTACTAGAGCTTTATAACACAACTCGTTATGGTATTTACAATAATAACCACATATAGACACATACACATTTGCTTCACCCAAAAAATAATCATACTGTCTATGAACCTTTATAAATCTAGCTCGATACAATCTTTACAATAATACAAACATGTACACATATGCACATTTTCTCAACCAACAAATAAAGGGATATTACGATGTCTGCATCCATAATAAGGGAATCCAGAGGCTCATTCCTCCACCCTCAAAGTAATACCAAGTTTCACCTCCTTCCCAGGAATTCCATAAACCATTGCAAGGTAAAATCTGCATCCAATGTCCAACACTATAATCTTGTTCCACTTGTCCTCTCAGTGAACAGTTACCAACTCATTGTTCCAGGGCACACTCTCAATGTGCATTTGATTCCATCTGGCAATGCTAATGACCAAAACAAATATATCCCTAACCTTCCCTTCTTTGCTACACAATCCCTCGGGCAATCCGTTCACCCGCTTACGTGCAATCACACACCTTCCAAGTTCTGCTAGCACCCCCATCTTGGGCAGTCCATCCCTCAACAAGGTTTCCTTGCATCGGAAGGTCCAAAACCAAAGCATATCCATGCCTTAAAACCATCATACTGGTTATAGCATGCTCATGGAAATCAATGGATACTATTGGGTACCAATGTCCCACAATGGCCTTGCTCCTTAATGCTTTACCAACATACTGCTCCCTGTTCCAATTTCTTTCACTGTTGTTGCTAATTCTTGCCGTCAGTTTCGACCACCCAACTGGGCATTTCCTGTTTTCCTATACCAAGAACATAATTTCCATTAGATTCGAAATAAATTCAAATAAATTCAAATCATACCTTATTGGTGGTCTGTTAACAAGGTACACTTGCAATTTTGTTCGCTTCCTGTCACAACATGTCAAACTAGCATCTTTGACCAAATCATCATGTATAAACATATCACATTAGGTTAGCTCAAAACACAATTGTCATAGATCAAAATCATAAATCACATGTAATCATCATAAACCAGAATCATAGATCAATCAACATAGACCATAATCATAAACCACATGTGTAATAAAAGATAAAATATTGATACTTATCCCTTAATCAATCCTTAGCTTCATAACATGATTACCGATCAAACGAGAAAGTGAACTGGTACTCGTTTTTCTGAAGTAGCAAAAAACCACCCGATTTTGAAAAGTGGTGATGCGAGAATACACTTTTTTTTAGCATATTTTTGGCACTTTAAATTTTTTTTTGTATCAAGTATGAAATTTTTTTTCGATGTTAGTGAATTTCATGCTGATTTTGAAAAGTGTTAATGCAACATCAACACATTTTTCTAAATGTTAGTGATTTTCATGCTGATTTTGAAAAGTGTTGATGCATTATCAACACATTCTTTTAGAGGGCTTATTTTTGACACTTTAATTTTTTTTAATGTATGAAGTGTGAACATTTTTTTTTTTGGTTAGTGATTTTCATCCTGATTTTGAAAAGTGTTGATGAGCATCAATCCTTTTTGTTTAGAGGGCTTAGTTTTTACACTTTAAATTTTCTAATGAAGTGTGGATAGTTTTTTTAAATGTCAGTGATTTTCGTGTTAGTAATAAAACAAAAAAATAAAAATAAAAAAACATGACAAAAAAAAGAAATACAAAAAAATATATTAAAAAACAAAACAAAAAAACAAAAAATGTATAAAAAGGTGAAAAAAAACCAAAATTAAAT
>APFE030028866.1:23669-48795 GCA_000404065.3 Pinus taeda
TATATATAGGGTCCGTGTCAATGCTTGTCTAGCAACCCGATCCCATTATGTGCAATTTAGTTGATTCTAAATTTTTCGCTATAATGAATCAAGTCTGCCCCACAATGTGTTAATTTCATGGTTGGTCTTTAAATTTTCATTACAATGGATTGAGTTCACCTACACTGCGTGTCAATTTGATAGTTGATTTTTAATTTTTTTTTCAATGTCTCAAGTTGTCTTAAGCTAAGATTTTAAAATTGCTATACATTTAACATTTAAAAAAAATTACTCTTGGTATAATAATTATTTCATTCAGGTGTTCATTTTTTTAGATTTTTAGTCATAATTTTTTTTCCATAATGTCATGCTTGAAATATTTTGAAAACTTGAGATTTTTTTGTAGTCATAATCTTCGGTTTTTAATGCATTGTTGAAAAATTGTCAAGATTTTAATGTTTTTCTGAGTCATGATATTTTAATCTTTAATGCTATGGTCGAAAAGAATTACAATTTCAAGGTTTTTTAGAGTCAAGATATTTAATATTTAACAACATGGATGGAAATAGTTGGAATTATCAGGATTCGAGACATGATATTTTATCTTTAACATCGTGTCTGAGAATTGTTGAAATTTTACAGTTTTTCAAAGTCCATATATTTTCTCTTTAACTCCATTGCTTAAAAATGTCAAAATTGTAACCTAATTTTTTTTTGTTATTCTAGAATGAACAATTCTTTTTTAAGCATGTTTTTTTCATCCATTTAAAAAAAAATGGTTTTTACTTCCATTTAAAAAAAATGTTGAAAATTTACTCTAAAAAAAAACATCGTTCTGGAATAAACAATTTTCATTTTTGGGTTGTTTTTTCATGTTTTTTTGGGCTCAAGTACCTGTTTTGAGGTAATAGTTCCCATTTAATCCATAACTATGTTTTCTACCTTTGTCCTTATTCAGTACGCACACCACATCGGTCACCACACATGACAAACACCCAGTGTCTTCTCCTCAACCATATGTGCATACACATAGTGTGCATCACACACAAACAAAAATACACGACATACAACACAATGCAATACATGCACCTACACCTGACATACCACACATACACCTACACCCAATATAGAACACAACACAATACATACTCCTACATCTAGTGTACACCACAACATAATACATACACCTACACCTAGTGTACAAAACAACACAAACACATACATAGAGTGCAACACAATGAATACATATGTCATGAGACCACGACTACACAATGCACATACATAGTACCACATGCCCGCAACACAACATGTACGACGCGCGCACAATACCACATGTACACCAGTACCATATGTACGACGTGTACATAGTACCACTTGCACACATCACCATGTGCACAACGTCACATGTACACGGCACCACTTGCATAACGCGTACACAACAACACATGTACACCGCACCACCTGTACAACGTGTACACAAGACCACATGTGCACAGTAACACATGCATGACATGTAGACGACACCACATGTACACAACATCACATGCATGACATGTACAAAACACCCCTGTGCAAAACACCACATTTACAACATGTACACAACACCTCATGCACACAACACCACATGTACAATCATGCACACAACACCATATGTACATGGTACCACTTGTACAACATGCACACAACACCATATGTACATAGCATCATATGTACACAACACTGCATATCCAACATGTGCACAACACCATATGCACACAATGCCGCAATTCCATCATGCGCATAGTATGATAGGTACATAACACCGCATATCCAACATGTACATAACACCATCTATACTCAGCACTGCATATGCAATATGCACACAACACCATAGGTATAATCATTGAATATAAAATATCCACAACATATACACAACAATAGCACTGCACATCCAAGACCACACTACCTCTACCAAGCAACCTTGCTTCGAGTGTCTCTCTGTCATCCATGCTTATCCTATTATTTCGCGGATCACATTGTTTTCATTCCATGGATGTATCTTTCAGCATTAACATGTCCATAACATAAACATAGACATAGTATAATCACATAATATCAATTCATATCCACATGATACCGACCTTATATAATCTTCAAGCTACTCTTCCCACTTGATTCCTCATGAACCAGGATCTCTTTGTGCCATTCACTCGCATAAGAAATCATTCCTCCACAAGAATGATCCCTGACAACCTTAACAAACAGTGACATAGATACACACATACGTATATATTATCATTAGCATAAAAGAATCATGATCATGTTAGACAAATGATATACATTCATACATATATACATACAAACATAGCATTAAACAATCATGATCCATGACGACCCTATTAGGCATGACATACATACATACATACATGTGTACATATATAGACATCAGCATAATCATGATCACAACATAATTGCCAAATAGCATATGGTCTAGGTTAAGAGGACTCCCTTTATCCATGCACAACATTGAGAACAATCGTTCCCAACATAGCCAAGGAATCAGATGCCTCACATCCATTCACTTTACCTTTCCTATTAGTTTTCTCATGATTGTCCTAGCACCATCCATTTACACTAATGGACCCAACCAATCCAACTAGATGTCATACTCTTGCATTCAACTGCCCTTATACCTGCACCTAGTTCATTTGAGTCTTAAATTGCCTACTAGATTTCATTTAGCTCTCCCTGAGATACACTAACTTTCCTCTTTCCCAAACCAATTCCCAAGACTCTCAAAACTTAAAATACAATACCAAGAAGAAAACAAGAACAAGACCATGAAAACCAATAACAACACGACACCACAACAGAGTGACAAGTCCTTTTACCAGACATAAACAAAACCGCAAATCAAGCTCAAAAATCACAAAAGACCAGAAGCACAAGACTCTTAACAAATACCATGAATCAATCCCCATGGGTTCCCAATGCTTCTAGGGGAAAGCTCAGCCTAAGCTTTCTTCAAGATTCCATGGAAATTTATTTTCCATGCAATTATTTATATCATACTGCCACAACACATAACTATTAGTGCATAAATAAATGTAACAATATACCTATTATCTTACCTTGTTGTGCCAACCATGCTGCCTTGTAACTGAACACACATGTTAGCGACATGTTTCAAATATGAAGGCAACATATCTACTAATTTGAAATCAACCTTTACCAAGACTAACAATCAGGTCATAATCCATAGTCAACTCATAGCCATTAGATATAATGATACAACATCCACCTACTTACATTCAAGTACATATCAGCTATCTCAACACATGTGTGATTAAACCCATCTTAAAAAAAGATCATTCATTCAAGAAATCTTATATATACAATCATATTATGCAACTCATCAAACATTCAACCAACTTACAAACATACCATGTTAAATAATGAACTAGATGACATAATAAAACACTCAAACATCAAATAAATGACATATTCAAACTCATACCTTAATGTCATAACCCTAATCATTTGCATAGGCCGATCCAATTTAGCATGATACATATAACATCAAGATCTTAATGTAATAATCCTAATCATCATCTAACATATAAAAACAACAATTTCACATATGACATGGTCATCAATAACATATAACATAATCATCAAGTTAACTGTCATAAAACAACAATAGCAATGCATACAACCACATGTTACTCTCATTCATGACTATTCGACACATGTGCGTATGAGTACACTAATCAAATAACATTTATCACACATGTAACCATAATGATAATAGAATGACAAGTATATCAGTAACCCTAATTCTCATAACAAACATTAAACAACATACCTGCATGCCACCATACAAACCTGTATGATGACCTGCTCTTACCTGGAAGTCCATTATTGCAACTTCACTTTAATGATCTACATCTCCTTCTCTATCTCAACCAACACATTAGCATCATAACATTCCAATATCATCATGATGACCTAATTACATACAATGGCCTTATGCACAACAAACTTCACCATGAAAATGCATGCATAACAACATATAAACACCAACATGCATATACAACCATACACTCATGATGACACATCCCACAATAACACCATCAACCTTCACATGGTGACACCACTACAACCATGATCAACACCATGAACATGCAACCATAACATGGAATAAAAGCATAAGGAACACATATGCAACCGACATGAATGCATGACCAACACACCGCCCATTCAGTCTGAGGGGTGAACAATGCTATGATACCACTCTGTGTATGAGATAACACCCAAAGAGAACAAAAACTAGATATTCCCAAAAGAGAACAGAACTCGCTTTGATACCACTCTATGGTATCATATATGACCCAAAGAGAAACCTGCTATGATACCACTCTATGATATCAGATATGACCCAAAGAGAGTGTAACCTGCTCTGATACCACTCTGTAACACCCTTCTCCCACATCTACCCAAGTAACTGAATAACCAGGGTAAAAATGTGATGAGAAGTTACTATGATATGATTCGAATCCCTATGTGTCAGTAAAGGAAGTGGAACTGGTGGAACACATCGCATAGACCTTCCACATCAACAACACAACTCCCAGGAGCAACCCCAACCACTCAGGTAACCAGACCCTGCGACCAACTGAAGTTTTAGTGCATCAAACACTTGGATGCTCCCTTGATATGGACAAGGGTGCATCTAGGAGGCTCCAAAATCTCCCACATCAACGGCAAGGGTGCTTCCAATGACTTTTCTCCCTAGTGTTGCGCCTAGGACTCCAAGATTTGTGCCACTTTTTCAAGCCCAGAGCCCAGGTCACTACCCATAACTCAATGACACCTTTAGAAATGAATTAACACAACAAAACAATGATACATTTGCAAAATTATTGACAAGGACTATATTGGCCCCCTACTAGCCATGAAAAACATTTTGTCAAACATATCGCAAATATGAAATCTGCAAGTCATAACAAAAGAACTAAGCATACGGGTCTCATACTTATATGAGATACACTATGAGGCCTTGTTTCTTTATCACATTAGCTACATTATCATCTATTAGGCCATAGATACATTATTCATTCATTTACAAGTAAAAACATGATGAGAGCCATACATCACCATTGACATAATACATAATCAAAATCAACATAATAAAAACAGAAATACCAAGGAAACAACAACCATATAATCCACATATAAACCAGTATAATACTCATGAATTAACGAGGAGAAATAACCTCATATTAATGAATGCAACAACCAACCATGTTTGGGACTTCCACGAACCACCCGACTATATATTAGCTGAACCAATTATGTATTTTAGCCAATCACCCCCGTGCCATATTCCAAGCATGAATGTGGGATATCATGGAACAATCCATAAAAAATGAACCAGGACTTCCAAAGGCCAAACCACCTCAACCCATCAAACAATGATTCCACCTCACGATTAGAGATCACAAACCATCACTTGATTGGTCTCTACCCAAGCCTTCTAGGGCTCTAGAGCATTTGTTCCAACCAAGGCTTCCAAGACTAGTAATTTAACCCACAACTTCTTTCGAGCTCTAGAGTGTTTTTCCAACCAAGGCTCTAAGTCTAGTAACTCAACCCACTAAGGGCTCTAGAATGTTTTTCCAACCAAGGTTCCAAGACTAGAAACTCAACCCAGTTTGTTATAGAGCTCTAGAGCGTTTGTCCAACCAAGGCTCCACGAACTAGTAACTCAACCCACGGCTAAAGGAACATGAGAATCAACCAGAAAACAAAAGGAAATAAATCCACAACACTATGGCTATCCAAGAAATGGCAAGGCTAGGAAAATCCACTGTGAATTCAGGCAATCCTCCATGCAAATGACATATCATAACCAAGAAACCACATGCATATGCCATGCATGCCAAAACTAGTGAGAAAAACATACATGAAACTCAGTACCTGCAAGAAAAGCCCATTGTAGTTATTGATCTCGATGTCCTCCTGCACTTTCCTGCTTTTCCTTTGCCTTCTTGCTCCAAGCATCCAAGTATGCCACATTCTCCAAGAGTGCTCCAAGAAAACCCTAAGTGTCCAAGATTGTGCGAGAGAGAATAGAATGAGAGCTCCAAAACTAAACTGACAAAAAACTTACACTGACCAAGCTTGCCCATTGATCCTCAGAAATCCTTTTATCAAGGAGGTCTCTAATTTATTCAATTTCCATTATTTTCCTTCATTTTCCTCCTCCCGTGCAACCTGTGACTCTTCACCTTCATTTTCTCCTATTTCCATCATTTTCATAAATGAAATGCCAATTAATGTCTCTTGCCTTTTCAAAGCCTTTGCCAATTTCCTTAGCCCTAATAACGAAAATAAACACCCACTAGAATGTTTTTTCCCACCATTCAATTTGGAATACCTGTCCCATGAACATGATTTTATTTTTATTAATATTTTTTACTAAATATTTAAAAATATATATAATTTGCTACTTAAATAAGTTTTTTGTTGAAAAACAATTAATAATAATAAATATATTATAATTTAGATATTAATAAGTAATGAGAATAACATTATTATTATTGGTTACTATACTTTTAAATGTACACTTATATATACTCCTCCCATTACGAGTATGTATCTCTAGATAGCAAATTACTTACAAACAACAAACCCTTCCCTACAATGAAAACCATACTCATTAATTATCCTCTTGTACCCATTTAAATTATTATATTTTTTATTGTTATAATGTTAGGTTGATTTTTTTTATTAGTTAATACAAAAGTGTTATAACTATTGTCGAAAATATAGATTACCACAATATATCTCTTGTCACCATGACAAATTAATTATTATTAGCTATTAGTTAAGATGGAAAATATAGTAGCTTCGTGTCACTATACTTCTAGAAGTTTTTTAACCATTATGCCAAAAAAATTAACTCAACGAAATAAATAGAAATCCATGATCAAGAAATCCCTTTCTCGGATCTCTTTTATTCCCTGGAAGAAATTCAAATGACATTTTAATTAGAACGGCCGAGGCACAATTCCCTAAGGAAAGTGAGGGGTCAAGGCTTTCTCCATTAGCCAAGTTCTTTTAATGCAGAGTCCCAACTCTCGATTACCCAGCGTAATTCATAGAGCGAAGTCAAGACCGCCTTATATGTACCATGCTGACACATTTTAAAGGGAGTTGTCTATAATACGATTTTTTGGAGATTCCGGTGATGGAATCCGGCGGAAGAAATGAGGTTAAATCTTGATTTTTAGCAGTTAAAATGGTTTTTTAACTGCATATTTCGATTCAGCGCCCTTAAAAACCCCTGGGAGTCATTGATTGTGCAGAAACTAGCTATCAAACTTGGGATTCCAATGATTTGCTGCCGGATTTTGACCAGAAAAATCCGCCGGAAAGGCTTTCAAAAAGTCGCGTTATAGACTACTGCATTTTAAAGTTCCAAAGTTTAGAAAACAACGGTCAGTTCCATTGTGATAATCAAATTATCCTATAATATATCATGTAATATTATTTATTTAAAAAGATTAATTATATATTTTATTATATATATATTTATATATTATAATATTAATTTTATGTTTAATATTTTTATATGTAGTGTTATAATGTAATAGGGTAATAAATAAATGATTAGTTTTATTGTGTTGGTCTTCGCTCTTAACGCTGTCAATGAGCCCAAGGTCTAACCTCTGACTAGTTATCATAGTCGGGTTGAATAGACTACATTATTATTGAAATCAAACCATTGTGTAGCTGGAAAGAGGAGTTAAAAGAATCAAAGCATTGGATGACCTTTGGGTTCAACTCAAAGAAGAATGTCGAGTTGAAAGGGAATCAACCTGAATAGATCGTTCCCTGGTCAAGAAGTTAGGAGCTATTTTAGTGGGGCCTTCCAGCCAAGATAAGGGTGACACAAAGAAAAAAGTTGACTCTTGTGACCAGGCTTGACCCCGACCAATGATTTTGGTCAGCCTCGCTAATAGTTGGACCTCAAAGGAATTCGGTCGATAGAGAAAACGACGCGGGGTAAACAGTCCAACCCCTGACCTCAAGTGGGCCATAGTCAATAGTCAAGTCCAAGAAGAGGTCGAGCCCTACTCTAAGTCGACGCATGAGCGAAAATAAAAAGAGAGGAGGAGGTCTTACCTCCGACCTGCTCCAGTGGGATCCAAATGATATATGCATGTGTAATCGTCGGTTGGGAGTTTACATGAAAGGTTTTTTCCGGGAAAGAGAGAAAGATTTGATGCTTCCACTGCGTTAAATATTTTCTATAGGCCAAGAAATTAAGATGAATATAGAAAATCTGCTTATTAATGAAACTAAAATATCGAAAGATCTTTTAAAGCTTTGTTGCAATATGAAAACCCGATTACAATCCTTTCATAGTGGAGGGTAAAAGTCATTCAGGGTTCAATGGTTAATGGTCAATCTCTTACATCATGGATGGATCATGGAAACTCATCGCATTATGTGGAAAATGAGGAAAATTTCTTAGAAAGTTCAATATAATTAAAATAAATATTTTTCCACCGTGGATTGTCTTAATTATTTTTAGTGGAATCTGTGTAGGTTTACTTCTCAAGTTATGTGTCGCTATTTATTTATGTGATACATTCTAGGCAACTCCTATAAAATTAAAATAATTGTGATTACACATTCAATTGTAGCAATTAGTTTTTAATGGACTTGTTGTAGATTTACTTTTGAAGTTATCTTTATTTATTTATAATTAGGGTTGATTATAGATAATTTAAATATAAGTAGATTTTATGAAGTGCAATTAATTTGTAATAATCTCTTTAGTTATTTTTTTAACATAAACTTAATTATAAAAGTAATGTTAACTATTTTCAAGAAATTTTAAATTAAGTCTGGTAAATTTCTATTTATTTGTTTTTTGTTTTTTTTATTTTTTATTTGATATTAATTTTTTTTTTAAATATTTACTTGAATTAACTATTAGTTATGACAAACCCGGATGCGGGTGATCATAATGCCATTAATGTTGATTAGATGGAAGTATGGCGGGAGGATTGGCCATATGGCCGCTCGCATCCCTTCCCAAGCCAGATTACGACAAATTCATGGCGACTTGCAGGCACCATTAATATGGTGCTCAAGCCGAGAATTTTGTAACGAGCATAAGGAAATGGCCTCCATAGACCATAACTCATTCTTCCCTCCTCTGATAAACAACACATGCCCTCCTCAGGTTGCGGAGCCATGATCTCGCACCGTCACTGGCAAACGATGTTGGTTGCTCATCTGCGTGGATGTAGGAAATGGGTATCATTTCTCCCAAACGATGCACTGCAAGTTGATTCAAGCTCAAAACCCCTTTGATTTTTCCCTGAACAACCATTCTAGTCCTAATAATTCCTCTGATTCCCCATGTGTTAGCTTTGAGACTAATTCCGCCATGGCACACCTTCGACACCGCATGCGCAGTAGAAGAGGGGGTAGTCGTGGTGGAAGCATTTGTCCTCCCGCTACGCCCAACCCTGAATTTGCTTCTCCCTACTCTTCTCTAGACATTACTCATCCCCATGGAACCTTCTCCGGTGATATCCAGACATGCACAGTGGCAGAGAGCGGTCTCAGCTCCAGGGTTACCGCAGAACGAACACAACCATCCATACCGCCAATTTTCCCCTTCCCCCTCATCACTCTCCTCATACGACTCAATTCTGCTTCCATAGCTCTCTAAATTAGCCCGTCATCATCGCCATTGTCACCATTACCTTCACTAAGGAAATTGACCCAAACTCAGCCAAGAAATAGTGGTGAGCAGTAGAGGGCCGCTCAGTGGAACAGGAATGCCCGAGACCCAGGAAAGTAGCAGATGGTTGAGAACTCTGCCACCCCGCACGGAGAGGATCTGGTTGGCAGCCAGTATGCCACCAAAGGTAGAGCAGGAGACACGAAGGGAACTGGTGTCATCCAGGGCGACACGTCAGGCAAGCATGCAGCAGAGGGCAGCTCTACTAGCACTCAACCAATTCGTGGAATATTGCGCGGCACGTCAACAAAGGAGGATGAGTGGTAAAAATATGCGTGTTGAATTGTTGAAGAACCTGCTACAGACGACCTCTAGGGGGTCCATCCTGATTGACGACTTGGCTTCTAAGTGTCACCTTTCCACTAGCTGGAGGTTTCATATGTTGTTGTGTGATTTTTGCTATGTTTGGTTTTGAAAACATTCCTTCTGGTTTGATTCGCTAGTTTTCAATCTAGATCCCTTGTGCGAGTTTTTTTTATGTCAAAACTTGTGACCCCTGCGTGGGTCTTTTTATCAGGTTCACAGACTAGTTTCCCCCTCGATGGGGCAGTCGCGTTTAGGTTGTGATATTTTTTGACAAACTCTATTCAGCACTGTAGAGGCCAACACCTCGTTGTATTTTTATTTTGTTTCATATCAATAGAATAGTATTACTTAGAAAAAAACAAAATATGAGTTATGACAAAAAATATGGCAAATTGCTATTGTTGTACTTCTAGAAAAAATTTAATTAGTATGCAAAAAAATTAACTTAAATAAATAACTAGAAAGAAAGTGGGCATATTTTCCCAAATGACATTGACTGATTAGATTCACCATTTAATTCCCACATCTTGAGGGCATCTATTAAATGTGATCTTAAATGGGACATCTACACATGATACAACACAATTTGTGACAATACAGATGGTGATCCAAGTGGATATTGGTGGTCATCCGCCTATTTCACTTGGACCCTCACCATTGTTCTTTCAAATTTTTTTGTTGTTGTTAAGTTTTCTTAATTGTAGCACAATTTACTATTTTTGGCAGTTTTTCAGGTCCTGAACTTCTAAAGCCATTTTGAGGCCCTAAATGATGCTTTTTTGGAAAAACTCATTCGGTGATTTATATGGAAATCATGTCAGAAACTTTAGCCCTCGGAGATATCTTTCCAATGAGGTATCATACGCGTCAAATAGAGATAATATGACCAAGTTACGACCTCGGGAAGTTGGTTGCCCAACTAAACCCAACGGGGCCCATAAACTCTTAGTGTTACATCTCCTTAGGTTATGGTTTTGGTTGTTTATGGTTTTCTCTTATATTTCAATAATAAAAAGGCCCTTAAGCCTCATTGTAACGGAGTTCAGAGGTATGTAGCCACCACATCTCTTCTCGGAGACAAGCTACCATCGCCCGAGCTAGTCTTATTTCCATTCTATTTGTAAGCATATTTCAGTATTTGATATTAATGAAATGAAGTGTTATTTCTACTACATCTCTGTATTTATGGTCATATCTGTAATTTGTTGCGTTCCTATTTAAATCTAGATCAGCGGTATTAGAGTGGTTTGCGCTTTCTTTGTTTTTCTTTGCATGTCCCCAGCGAGGTCGCGATATAAGGAGTTAGGGCTCGATCTAGTTGAACCTTTGCAAGATAATCCATGCAAAGCCCGATGGCCACCCATGGGGGAAGAAAAGAAAGATGAGGGAGTAGGAGATCATATCAAAATATTTCTCAAGGAGGTCCTCAAGAAACAAAGGAACACGATGATGTATAACTTTGACCAGTTCCTTCAACGGTTGCCCACCAGCGGCGCATCCACAACTAGCAACCACTATGGAGGCTCCAAACCCTTTAAGGTACAAATAAACTTTGACATTCCCATATTTGAGGACCAAATAGACACTGACGTCGTAGATAAATGGTTAAATCTGCTAGAAGGATATTTTTTCTGTTCGTGATTTTTCTAGCTAGGAAAATATTACTTTTTCTCTTCTCAAAGCCACCCCCCATGTCAAGCACTGGTGGGAAACCTACTGTGAGCATAAGAATGAAAGTATGAACTCATTGTTTGCAATCGCTCCATATTGGAATTCGTTTTGGGATGCCATCGATGAGCAGTACTATCCTGTCAGGAGCTATGAGGACAAATACATAAAGTGGACCATGCTACGGCAGGGAAGGGACCAAGTTGTGTCAGAGTTTACCAGTGTTTTTCATACCCTTCGCACGAAGTTGGGTATCAAGAATTCTCATAAACATTTGGTACTCAAGTACCATGACTGTCTACATAGATACATCCAAGATGAGATGGAGTTCCTGGACATCTTCTTGCTCAATATGACATATTGATACGCCGTAAAGATCGAGCAAAAGTTTAAAGAGAAGAAGCGATTCTTTGGATCTGTGAATCCAAGGCAAGGGAAAGGTACTCCCAAACTGTAGAACAAAGGACAAAGCCAAGGCGGGATGACCCAGGACAACCCGCCAAAGCCACAAGAAAAGGACAACACTGTGAAGCCAAAAAAGGACACATGAAAGTGGTGTGAGTTTCATAAGAGCTCACAACACAAGTGAGTATCGGTCCAAGAAGTAACTAGTGGCCAAGTTGAAGGCTTTAGAATCAGATGCATGTTCTGACTCTGAGTCGGAGCCTGACAAGGGGAATGACAAAGGGAAGTATCTATCGATGCAGAGCCCAATGCCACCGTTGCCACCACGAAGATCCAGAATGAGGAACCCAAAGCTCCAGAGGAGGAGGAGTGCCTTTTCCAATCCCATATGTGGGTAAAGGGTTCCCCACTAAGTTCATTATTGATGGGAGAAGCCAAAAGAACCTCATTGTAGTAGAGGTCATGAAGCGGCTGGGCTTACCAACCAAAACACACCCATAACCATACACCATTGGGTGGCTTCACCAAGGATGGGATCTTCGCATGAGCCAATAGTGTCGCCTTCCATACAACATCAAGCCCTTCATGGATAAGGCATTATGTAACATTTCTCCCCTTGATGTTTGTGATGTATTATTAGGCCAACCATACTTGTGGAAGCGACATGTTGTGTACGAGTCAAGGCCTCATGCTCTTATTGTTACCTTGGGAAATAAGTTGTACGAGATATGGGAGGTTGTATTGCCTATAGCCATCTCTCTGGTTACTGGAAAACAATGTAGTAAGTTCATTTCCAAAATTGGGAAATTTATTTTTCCAATAATACGCCCTCAGGGAAAGATGAAGATGGTGGCCATGACCTCCAAACAGGGCCCCTCCACATGACAACAACAGATGGACAAGGTCGTGGAGGAGTACGAGGACATCTTCATCTTCCTTGCAGGGGTGCCTCTACACTGTCAGGTCAAGAACTCCATCGATCTAACCCCAGGTGTGTCGTTGCCCAATGGAACAATCTATTGATGCTCCATTCGGGAGAACGATGAAATCAAGAGGAAAATTTAGGAGCTACTATAGAAAGGTCACATCCGACCGAGTTCATCACCCTATAGGACCCCGATCGTGTTGGTACAGAAGAAGGATGGGACTTGCAAACTTTGTATTGACTATCGAGCATTGAACAAGATCACTGTCCAGAATAGGTACCTGATCCCACATATTGATGACCTTCTGGACCAACTCAAGGCGGAAAAATATTTCAACAAGATCAAATTGAAGTCCAAATATCACCAGGTACTAATCGAACCCTCTGATGTGTGGAAGACTTCCTTCAAATCCAATGAGGGCCTTTTCGAATGGTTGGTTATGCCTTTCAGGTTGACGAATGCTCCTGCAACCTTCATGAGGCTGATGGATGACATCTTGCAACCATTCACCAACTCATTTGTAGTGGTATGCTTGGATGACATCCTGATCTTGAGCCAGATTTCGGAAGAGCACCTCCACCACATCTGATAGGTTCTCCAAACACTGTGACAACACAAGTTGTGTGTCATTTTGGAGAAATGCACTTTTGGCATGACCCAGGTTCAATATATGGGATACATTATTGATGAACGGGGGGTGCATGTGGATCCAACCAAGATCCAAGTCATTTGGGATTGGCTAGCCCCAACCACTTCGACAGAGCTTCGCAGCTTTTTGGGTCATGCCAATTTCTACTGTAGGTTTTGGTTGGGGTTCTCTTAGATCACTTGGCCCTTGAGTCGAGTCACCCAAGGAGGAGTGAAAGAAATATTCTTTTGGTCTAAATATTAACATAAGGCATTCACAAAGTTGAAACATTGCCTTTGTCAACACTAGTGCTCAATTTGCCAGACTTGCAACAACCATTTGAGATCAAGACAACAACCATTTGAGATTAAGACAGATGCCTCTGACTATGCTATTAGGGCAGTACTTACTCAATAGGGGCATCTAATGGCATACCACAATGAGACACTTTCAGACAAAGTCCAGAAGTATCCCACTTATGATAAATAGATGTATTCCATTGTGCAGGCCTGCCGACAATGGAAGCATTACATTTTGGGGAAGGAAATGGTCATCCACATAGACCACTGACCCCTACAGTTCATACAGACCCAAGGGAAGTTGCAAAATCATTGCCATCAGAAGTGGTCCACATACCTACAACAGTTCAATTTGAATATCAAGCACAAGAAGGGAAGCACCAATAATGTTGCAGGTTGCCTCAACCAACCACTGATCATGGCGGTAACCACCGTGCTCAACTCTTGTGGGGACGAGACTTCTGATTGGCCACTTCTCTACAAAAGCCACCTAGAATTAGGCCACACATACCATACGCTCTTGGAGGGTCAACAAGTTCTAGATTTTTACTTCCAGGATGCTCTGTTATACCACCTAGGACACTTTTGTTCTCCTTCAAGTGAGCGTGCCAATATGATTTGGGAAGTGCACTACAGTCGGGTCGATGGGCATTTTAGGGTCGAGAAAATGGTGCTAGTACTACATAAGTATTTTTATTGGCTAAATTTTCGATAGGATGTTGGAAAGTACATCAGATCCTGCACTGCCTGCATCATTTCCAAACCAACCATAAAGAAGCAAGGCCTCTATACTCTGCTTCCTACCCCTAGTCAACCTTGGGAATCCATCTCCATGGATTACATGTCAGGCCTTCATTATACTAAGCATCACAACAACTGTTTTTTTGTGGTCATCGACATATTCCCGAAGAGGTCCATTATGGCACCCTACAAGAAGAATATCATGGTAGAAGCCATTGCTAAACTCTTCTTTGAATGAGTGTGGGTACACTTTGGGATCCCACAGGCTATCATCTCAGATCGGGACAATAGGTTCCTCAATACATTTTGGTCCAATCTCTGGTCGATGCTAGATACCAAGCTCACTAGGTATACAACTTTCCATGCCCAAACTGATGGCCAAATAGAGGTTGTCAACAGGATGATTGTACACATTCTGTGCATGTACAAATCAAAGCATCCACACACATGGGATGAGAGCCTCCCCTATGTCCAACACAACTATAATCAAACTCTCCACAACTTGACTGACCACAACCATTTTCAAGTGGGCTTGGGATTCCAGCCACTATGTCCCATTCATGTGGCTATACCATTTGCAGCTACTAAAGCAGATTCAACTCATGTCCAGTCCGAAGTCGACAAGGTAAATAACTTCATTGATCACATTCAACACATCCTCCAATAGGTCCATGACATATTGGACAAAGTCATTGCTAAGTACAAGCAATGACATGATCAACATCGGGTGCCACACAAGTTCCAGGTGGGTGACAAAGTTTGGCTACATTTGCAGAAGGAGTGCCTCATTAGGCCCCATCGCAAGATTTTCCCGCTTTGATATGGTCCATACACCATCACCAAGGCTGTGGGAGATAATGATTTTTAGCTCAACATTCCCCCATTCCTTGGCCTTCACCCAATGTTCAATGTGGATCGTCTTCGGCCATACTTTCCACCATTATTCGACACATCCGATATTGTAGAACAACTCACACAAATAGAGTTAAATCTAGACTGCATGGAACAAGCTGCAACTGATCAGATCATGGACATGCATATCAAGAACACTCGCCAGTAGAAGATCCATCTGTATCGAGTTTTCAAAGCCGACCAACTCTTGCACCAAGGCAAATGGCTCACTAGGGACCAAGTTCAGTAGAGGTTTCCACATCTCATGGATGAACTCAACGCAATGGATACCATTGCTTCCTAAGGGGGGAGGACTGATCCATGTGGATATTGGTGGTCACCTCCCCATTCCACTTGGACCTATTATCACTCTAAGAAACTCTTATAGGTTGTAGCTCGAAGATGCCTGGTAACATATAAATTCAACTTATTGTTGCAAATGGATGAATGGAAGGAATGATGCTTGTCCAAGCCAGATAACCACTTCTATTTTGTTTCACTCCAGACATGCGTGAACACCCCTAGACTACAAGGCTTTAGACCACCAACTACTCACAGTTTAAGGATTGGGTGAATATGGGGAATACTGACCACACCAGCAGATGCACAAGACCATGTGATGGTCGGTTGCAACCAATAAAGAAGTCTACTAATCAAATCTACCAATGCACAGACAGGATGACAGCTCTCTGGCACTAGAAGAAGAGAAACCTAAATAAATTATTCAATGATGCATACAAGAATTTAACACAGAGATAGGATGACAGCTACTCTAATGCTAAACATCAAGAGCTGAGGAATACAACATATCAGGCACAACTTGGAAGAGAAGATAAGTGGAAAGTGAGAAATTAATAGCAAAAAGAAGCTTGCATTAACTGAAAATGAAGACGAGACGTTGCAAGTATCAAAATAGTTACAGTCTCCAGAAGTTGAACCTTACATCAAAACATCAACCATCAACCCTGATTACATCTTGTTTTTTGGTATATATAGAGTTTCATTACAAAGGCACTTGGCCATTTTAGGTATGGAGGGGTCATAAGTGACCACCAACTACATTTAACTGCCTGATGGAGTATTTGAGTGCATTTGCTTGTTTTAGTGGATGAATTTGATCTTCTCAAGTGCTCTGCTGTCCTCTCAAGCAGCTGGAGTGCTCGTATCAATGAAGTTCCATAACTGTTTAATGTGGTTATCTGCCCAGGCTCTATCCTTTTCCTTGTCGGCCATACTATTTGTTAAATATGGTTGTTGAGGAGCAACTGCAACTGGTACTGGTAGGTCGGTCACCTTTTTCCTTCGGGCCTACGGAATGGTCAAGGAACGTGGACTACGTGGCGAATGGACGAGCTAGATGAGGGAGAAAGAACAGTCGTCGGATCGGGAGGATAGACGGCGAGGATGGCTTGGTGGAGGATATCGGAAGAAGTAGGAGTGGAATGAATGTGGGTCGTTGGATCTCAAGTAGATAGATCCAACGGTGGTCGAGCGACGAAGGCACACAGTGGTTATCGAGTGAGGTCGGGAGGTTAAGCGGTAAGTGGTTTAGATCGCAGTGCCTTTGGACGTTGGGTGGTAAAGAGCGAGGGTGTATGATCCCATTTGACGCATGATGCGTGGCTATGGAGGAGAGAGGAAACCACTCTCCATCACGTGTTAACGTTTCATCACTTTGTGGGCAGGAAGTGTGCGAGGGTTGTCCGATCTTGGCGGAGATGATCGGACGGTGGGGAATTAATCGCGTAGGTTTTCTATCAGGCACGATCGGGAATTGTTGGATCAGGAGGCGGAGGTCCACGACTATGATTAAAGGCGATGATCTCATAAGGGTGCCAAGTCATATGGGTGCAGGTTCATGGGGTTTTGGGTTTTAGCGCTCGGGGCTTAAGAAGAAGTGGTTTTATATGGTTTTTAACAAAAAAGCACGGGAAATGGAGATGAAGGGAGGACAAGCGGGATAAAGGGAAAGGTGAGAACAACCATTATGCGCTATCTTTGAGCATGACTGAGAGGGTTGCGCTTGTTTCTAACCTTCAAAATCCATAGTTATGTAGTAGAGCTAATACTAGCTTCTTCTGGGGATGACATCCTCCCTGTGAGGTCTCAAGAACAATAAACCAATGCCTTTCCTATCAAAACCAGATGAGCAAAATTTCCTAGTGTTCCATTGGGCATGGAGTCTAATTAAGCTTACACTAAAACTGGTAAAACAACATATTTAAAACTTTAAGGCATGAAGGCCTGACACAACATAAATTTTCAAAAATCACCCATTAACTGGGTCATCAAAATTTGTCTCTCCTTCCATGCTTTTCAGTATGAAAATATTGTTCCCCTGGATCTGAGTGATGACAAAAGGTCTCGTCCATAGAGCATCAAACTTCCCATGGTTGCCTTTCTTCTCTTTCAATGCATCCCACTTGAGAACCAAGTCTCCAACCTGAAAATTGTCTGCCTTTGCCTTTCTATCAAAGGCTTCCTTGACTCTCTTTTGATTTGCTGCAGACTTCTCAACTAGTTGTTCTATGATTTGATGTACTTCTGCCAAATAACAAATCCTCCTAGCCATGTCATTTTCTTCATTTTGTTATTCCTGCAACAATTTTACCACAGGGAGAGTTAACTGAATTGGGAACATAGCCTCAGTGCCATACACTAGCTTAAATGGAGAATTCCTTGTGAATCTCTTGGTTTTCACTCTGTCAGCCCACAGTGCATACTTGAGCTTAGAATCCCAATTCTTTTTGTTGTCGTGCAACAACTTTTTAATTATCCTTATCATACTCTTATTGGAAGATTCTTCTATACCATTGCCTTGAGGGTAATATGAGGTGGAATGAACTAACTTAATGCCCATTGAGTCACACATGTCCACCAACTCTTTTGCCCTAAAGGCTGCTACATTGTCTGTAACTAATTTATGTGGACAACCAAATCTGGTGAAAAAATTCTTTGTCAAGAACTTTATGACCACATGATGGTTATCTTTTCTGGTAGGGATGACCTCAATCCATTTAGTTAAATAATCAGTGGATACTAAGATCCATCTGTGCTGGGCACTGGAATGTGGATTAATTTCTCCTATGAAATCCAACCCCCACTGCTGAAAAGGGCCACTGGCATGTATTGGCTTTAAGGGCAGGGACTTCGACTGTTGATTTCCTACAAATCTTTGGCACTTGTCACAAGATTTAACAAACGAAAAGAAATCAGAAAATAAGGTGGGCCAATAATACCCAGCTCTAAGGATTTTGTGGGCTGTAGTTTTCCAATAGTGATGTCCTCCACATATGTTGGAATGAAATTGCTACATAACCTCCATGGATTGTTCTTTATCTAGACACCTCAAAATAATTCCAGAGGGGTCCCTCCAGTAGAGCAGGTTTTCATGAATACAATATTTGGCTGCCCTGAGCTTGATAGTTCTGGCTTGGCTTGAACTAAGGCCTGGAAGAACTTCTAGCTTCAGCAAGAATTGATCTATTGTAGAGTACCATTCACAAGAAGATATATTTTCTGCCACTAACTGGGTCTGACCTGATTCAATTGTTTCTTCTTCTGTCTGACCATCCTCTAAATTCGTGCTTATCAAATTCATGTCCAACATTCTGCAATTTTCTTCAGTCATTAATCTAGCAAGGCCCTGGCCTCTGACAAGCTTGGTGGGCTTCAATTCTATGTTGAACTCAAAAGCTTTGCAATCCATTTAGCCCTTCTCATATCAGCATCTAGCTGTGTTAGGACATCTTTTACCGAAGCAGAGGGCACATATGTAATTACCATGGAATGCAGAATGTAAATTCTAAAAGCTTTCAAAGATTTGATAAGAGCATATGCTTGTTTCTCAATGATATTGTACCTCAACTCAGCATCCCTTAAGGTTTTGCTAAAAAATGCCACTGGATGCTCTGAACCTTCCTTATCTGCATGCAATAAAACTGCTGCAAGGGTGTCATCAGAGGAAAATGAAAATATATGGAACTCCTTGTTGTAATCTGGGCTGATCAAATTAGGAGCTTCCATAATAGCTTTCTTGATGGATTCAAAAGATCTTCTTGTTGCATCAGTCCATTTGATTTTTGACCCCTTTTTCAACATGGAGGTGATGTGTTTTACAAGTTCTGCAAAATTTGGGATAAACCTTCTGACAAAATTTATCTTGCCCAAAAAGGATTGGATGTCCTTTTTTGATCTTGGGATAGACAAGGTTTGTATTGCTTTCACTCTTTCTGGGTCAATTTTGACACCTGCAGCAGAAACAATGTGTCCTAACAACTTGCCCTCTTCTAAAGCAAACTGTGACTTTTTAGGATTGACTGAAATCCCAAACCTTCTACACTTCAGAAATACTTTCTTCAAATGCTGCAAATGGTCTTGATGGCTGTTGGAAGATGTTCTTATATCATCTAGGTAGATAAGGACAAACTTATCCTTCTCTCCTACAAATGCTATATCCATAGCTCTCTGAAAGGTGGCTCCAGCATTCATCAGTCCAAAAGGCATCTTGGAATAAATAATAGTGCCCCAGGGGGTGGTGAATGCAGTCTTCTCTTGGTCATCTGGATGTACAACAACCTGGTTATATCCTAAAAATCCATCCAAGAAAGACATCACTTTGGCTCCTGAGACCTTCTGCAGCAAATGCTACATCTTGGGTAGAGGATAATTGTCTTTCTTGGAGCATTTGTTTAAGTTTCTAAGATCAACACAAAGCCCGATTCTCCACTTTTCTTCCTCACCACTACCAATTTGGCTACCCATTTTGAATATCTAAGAGGGACTATGATTTTGGTAGCCAACAACTTTTCTATCTCTTTTTCAATCAGAGGGAGGAGCAAAGGATTTATGGGCCTCAATTTCTGCTTAAAAGGGATGGTGTCTTTCTCCAAGGGAATCTTATTCTAGATGATCTTCTTATCATATGTCTTCAGCTCACTATATTCCCAGGCAAAAACATCAATAAATTGCTTCATTAAATTGTAGTACTCAGAACTTTGGGTAGCAGATAGATGGGTGGAAAGATTTATATATCTTGGATGTTTTGGGTTCCCTATATTATGCCTATGAACTACAAATTGATCTTCTTTTTGGGCAGCTTTTTAAGGCACATCATTCTTATCAAACAACTTTTCTAAGGGAACTAGGCCTTTAGGTATATGATTGCTGGGCAGCTGAACAATGCTATTTTTGTCAATTTTGTTTCTAAGCTGGGATTGGGGGTTTTCTTCCAAGGCTTCATTCTCTTGGTCAATTTTCATTTCAGAGAATTCATCAATGACTTGCAGAAACCTATTCACTTCATCATCGTCTTCAAAAACTTTCCAATGCTGGACATTATCAGGCAAGGATGGTCTATATTTCCTCTAAACTTTATAAACTAGTTTGGGAGGCATGGGAGGGATAAACATACTAGCAGACACAGCAAGGGAATCAACAAGCTGATTTTTGACTCTAGGGATATATGAGATACACAAACTATCAAAAGAGTCTTTGAGTCTCCATACCTCATCTCTATATGCTTTCAACCTGGGTGTTTTGCTTGAAACGTTTTGTTTACTTGTTGAATGATGAGATCAGTGTCTCCAAACACCTTTATATTTCTTATTCCTTTGTCTTTAGCTGCGTTAAGGCCCAATATCAGAGCCTCATACTCTGCTATATTGCTGGTAACTTGGAAAATCAGCTTGAAAGACAGATGTGTGCTTTCTTGTTTTCAAGATATCAGCACCACCCTTACTCCTGCAGTTTCCTTTGAACATGCTCCATCAAGGAACATCTCCCAAACCTAACTTCCTTGCTCTTCTAAGGCTTGGCCTATTTGTTTCTTGAGATGCAATGAGGCCTCCTGGGATTCTTCAATTTGGAGAATACATGCTCCAAAATCAATGTCCATGGCATAGATGGGATGATTAGTAGGATTCTTCTCATCATTGATGATGTAGGCTAGTTGTGCTTCTCTGTACAATCTCCTGCTTTCCCCTCCAAAAACTGGGACAATAGCATAAGATAAATCATTGTGTAATGTTCTACCCAGCCTCTCAATCCACCCTATAGAAAGTAGCATGCCAAACTTAGGGGGAACATCTACCACCATAATATCCATCATTATGCTTTTCATGGGTAGTTGAGTTAGGGTAATAGCCAAGTCTTTGATTAATCCCAAACATTTTACCTTTCTCGAGTCAAAGGAGAATAAATCATGATATGGTCTGGGGATATCAAGGCCTAACTCTTCCATGACATCTTTGGGCATTAGATTATGACTGACCCCTGTGTCTAGTAGGAAATTGTGGAGGATTTTGTCATGAATGGTCAAGGAGACATAAAATGATGGAGAATTATCATCAGCGGGTTCAGTCATCGGGCTCAGCACAACTGCAGGTTTATCATCTTGCAAATTTACATAGTCATGAGATGCTTGTGAGGCTTTTAGCTCAAGGGCATCTAGAACAGGGTTTCTAAAGACTTCACTCTTTACAAGTTCTACTAGAGGTATAGATATTTTTAACTTCTGGACTTCTGATTCAAAACTGAAAGGGGAAGAGGACTTGTTAGGACTTCTTACCTCTTGAGCTGGTGCTTTGAAGATGATTGGTCAGTTGCTGGTCTTTTCTGTTTGATGTTATAATGCTCTGTGGGGACAGCAACTCTTTGGACAGGATTCTCCTTGACATTGCTTTTTCTTGACCTCAGACTATATCTTTGTTGTTCATCAGTCTACGGAATAGCTTCTCTGTCCCACCCCTGACTGGTCTGGTCCCGGAGTAATGATTCTTCATAGGCAACCAATGTCAAGAAGGTAGCACTGCCCTTATCTTCCATGCAATGAATTTCATCCTCTTCTTCAAAATGATCTTCCTCCATGACTAAGTTTTGGAAAAGAGCCTTGACCTTTTGTTCTTCACTGGCTTCTTTACCCTTCTGAATGATCTGCAATTAATCGTTTGTTCTTCTGAATGGATTTGACTTTCTTGGAGCAAATGTATTTGGAAGCCTTTCTTTTCCAGAGCTCTGCTCAACCTTTAGTTTAGATATTTCAGCAGCCAATGACTCTATCATCTTAATCATTTTATTTATTTTTGGCTCTGAAGATGAAGTAGAGGAAGAAGAAGCCTCACCTCTCTACCTTCTTCTATCAGTATGCCCCTTGAGATTTTCGGCAGCCATGATATTAGATTCCACCTCCAAAGCTGCATCTTGCATCTCAACTAGAGTGGCACATCTTCTTTCTCTCAAAAGCAGGCAGAAATCAGAGTCAAAATCATTAGCATAGGTGAGTTTGGCAGAGGTGGGAGTAGGGTTTACTTCAGTTGGTATCTTACTATACATACGATTGAATCTTTTATTAAAATCAGACAATGATTCCCCATTTTCCCTCTTCAAGGTACGAAACTCAGTATGATAATAGAGCAAGTATTTCTTATCCCCCCAATGCTTCAAAAATGCCTCATCTAATGCTTCAATGTTTGCTATAGACCTAGGGGCCAGTTCTCTGAACCATTTTCTAACCTCTCCATCAAGGCTCTGGACAAATACTCTCATCCACACATCATCCTCACTGATATCAAGGTTATCAACATAACTATAGAAAGACTCAAGGTGCTCTTCAGCGGTTACTCCCTCTGTACTAGTAAACTTAGGCATGTATTTCTGATACTCACTTGCAGGCACGACATTCAAAGGAACAGGCAGGATCAGGGGTCCATACCTAGCAGCTATGATTCATTCCATCTTTGTGGGTGCTTGTTGGTCTGCCATGATTGGGGTAGATGGAAGAGTACTGGTCGTTTGGATGACAGAGCACTGAGGAATCAATGATAGAAGTAAAGGAAAATGATGGACTGTATGGGAGGCTTTCTTTGGACTGAGGTCCAAAGGGGAACTTATTGAACAAGGAGTTTTATGAATCTCTAGGAGATTTTCTTCACTGATAGTACTAGGCTCTATATTTTCAACATGAACATACTCAGCTACAAGCCTCTCTGGTAGAGATACATAAGATTGTTTAGGCTTACCTAATCTTGATGCTCCCTTTTGTGATGTTTTTCTCTGCTTGATAATCTTCCCAGGGTCAGGCACTAGGTCAGCTGGTGATTTCTGAGGATTTCTCCGAGTATGCCTCACAAACTGAGCCAGAACTGTAATGTGGAGTCGCCAAAGGTTGGTCCTCCAGTAGAGTCGCTAGATAGATGATTACAACCAGAAATATGTCCAGACTTTGTTTATCATCAAAGCTGGAACTGTGTCATTCTCCAAGGGAAGCTGAGCTTCAATCTCCTCTTCCTGGAAACGACGCCAATTATTTTATCACTCCAAGAAACTCTCCTAGGTTGTAGCTCGGAGATGCCTAGTAACATCTAAATTCAACTTATTGTTGCAAATGGATGAATGGAAGGAATGATGCTTGTCCAAGCTAGATAACCACTTCTATTCTGTTTCACTCTAGACATGCGTGAACACCCCCATAATACAAGGCTTTATACAACCAACTACTCACAGTTTAAGGATTGGGTGAATATGGGGAATACTGACCACACGAGCAGATGCACAAGACCATGTGATGACCGACTGCAACCAGTAAAGAAGTCTGCTAATCAAATCTACCAATGCACAGACAGGATGACAAATCTCTAGCACTAGAAGAAGAGAAACTTGAATAACTCTCTAGCACTAAAGAAAAACAATGTTATGTTGTTTGCTCTTGCTCTGCTTGGTCACATTTTATTAGTTATTTGTTTGATTGTATATTTTCACTTCGAGATATTAGATATTGTTATTTGAATTATAGATTTTGAGATATTTTGAAAGTTTAGATAACAATTAAAAATAATATCCATTTATCTTAAAATGGATATGGATAGCGGTGGATCAAGTATTTGATACATTAATAAAGATCATTAGGAGAAGTGTTTCACGAATTAACTTTTTCCATAACAATTCTCCATAAAACCATCTTAGACAAATTATATTCCTACCCATTGACGCTAAGAGTTAGCGGACTCGTTAATTGCTCATATCGTTCATTGCAGTGGTATATTATTTAATTAATGGTGAATCTAAAGCCAGTGAGAGTTGTCATTCTATGTCTATCATGGCTATCCCTTGGATCGATTTATAGGGCCTCTGTATTTTCCATTGTACGTCACCCTCCCCAACTTTTGCACAAATTTCAAACCAGTATGATGAACTGAGACGTCCATGCCTCAAAATGCGATACCACTTCCAATGCATTGACGACTGACAACCATAATAATAATGGCACAATAAGGCTTTATTGGTATTAACCAATAGAAATGCAAATAAATAAAGTAAATTATCAATAAATAAAACTAAAATGAGATAACTTTATGTTAACTTTGTTTAATTTTTGGTCAATTGCCAAATTAATTGAAAGTCAACTGAAAAGCAAATGCGCTATATCTTATTGGGATAATAACTAAAAAAATCAATTATATATAAAAAATCAATTGATAAT
>APFE030028866.1:51900-69475 GCA_000404065.3 Pinus taeda
ATGCTAGAGACAAATTTCCAACTTCCAACAAGAAGATAATTGTCCTCTCAAATAAAGAGGAACTTTCCAAAGGCAAGATAGACCATGAATGTATCAACTTTCCTACAACAGAACATAACCCAATATTATAATTCTAAAGTATATGATAAAAGTTATTTTTGACCCCTTTATAAGTTAAAATGGTGGAAAAAAGGTCAAAGCCTTTTATAGAAGTGCATTAAGACAAATTTCAATATCATTTTTTTATTATTATCAAAGAAATAAAATTCCCTGTGTGTGTTGCTTCCAACTGAGCTACCAAGTAATTAGAAATCCTTGAAGCTATTCATGACATAAGAAGGACGTACCATCCACCCATGAATTGGATTTCTTTCTTTGCAACACACCCTTTGACTATCAAAGCATCTTCCACCCACATTCCCATGTGTCTTGGACACTCAACCCAAGAAAATAATAAAATTTTGAAATGGTAAAATCCCTGCCTTCTAGTGATAAAAGCTCCCATACTTTCTCTTGATTACAAACAAAACTCAAACACATGCAAGGTAAGTCCTACATCTTCAATACAACACAACCTTATTTTTCCATCTAGCCAACTAAACCAAAAGGGGCTTCTTAAAAACAATCCAAATGATATGCAAAACTACAAAATTTGACCAAAGTGGAAAAATGCATGCTCATCATCTCATCCATTCCAGATTCGTCTAACCCACCCTCTTGGTATGCATTTACTAGGACTAAGAATGATTTATGAGGAAATTACTTTTGTATCCCTACCACTTAGGAATATCACCCTTTTGGTATGCATTTACTAGGATTAAGAATGATTTGATGAGGAGCCCTGTAACAACTTGGGTCCTTGGAGGCTGTGGGTTGAATTACTAGTCTCTGAAGCCCTCTAACAACTTGGGTCCTTGGAGGCTGTGTGTTAGTATAGAATCTTTGGAGCCTTGTAACAACTTGGGTCCCCTAGAGGCTATGGGGAAAGATAATAGAATCCGAAGCCCTGAAAAACTTGGGAGGAGGCCAATCTTGAAGCAACATCAAAGGAATAATTGATTGAAGACCTTTGGTTATTGCATTACTGTCATAGTGGATTTTAGACTCCCTAGAAGGGAGTGAATCATCATGTGTGCACTTGGGGTGAGGCAGAGAACCTCTAGACTCCCTATGTTGAAGAAGATGATCATGCTCAGCTGGTGAGATTGAGGATGAGGTCCTTTATAATTCCCTGTTTCATTTGGAAGCTAGCATTAAAATCCCTTAAGAAATCCCTCCCTCGGACTCTAGAATATGGCTCGAGGGTGATAGCTACAATTAATTGTGGCTGTAGATGTCTATGGTTGGGTAGAAATTCCTTGTCCTAGACTTAGTTACCCTGCAAAATCTAAATATAAGTATCCTTATGAATTTGTTTAATGATTAATAAAGTATGATGCATTTCTAGTTGAAATGGTTTAAGATTTTGACTTTAATTGTGTTGTTAATGTAACAAGTATGTGGTAACTCTTCTATGTGGTAATGGCACTCATAGTTATGATTGAATAAAGATTTATGTATATGTATGTTGCACCTATAAAAGGAGTGATGTTAGTAAATAGGTTGAGAAAGTACGTGCTTCTGGATTCGAATGAAACACTATGTTAGATACTTGCTAGTGTTGTTCACAACATATAACGTGCAATAAAATGAATGATGTTTTATGTGATAGATAACTAGAGTTGTAACATTGATCTGGAACAATAAGTTGCACGAAAATATTATCTGTGATTGTTAAAAACACACACATAAATAATACAAAGATATGATGAAAGGTTACAAACAGTAGACAGATCCGTAAGGACCTAGAATGAAATCCTGGAAACATTGGGTACAAAGACCATTTTTTTTAATATGAAAAGATCTCAGAGGAGAATGCCTACTTAGTAGGGTCTGTGGCTACATACATCTAATCACTCATTTATCTACAAGCCTGTGATTCTAAATAGGAGGAATTTCTTTAGCACTGGAAGAGTCACTTTCTCCTTAAGTGCAAGGACAACCAAACTCCATGCATCAAGGCTTAGTCAAACTTGCATTATTATCATCCTAGATGTCTTCCACTAGTTTCCAAGTGTCATTGGTTAGGTGTTGGAGCGTTCTTCATAACACCATAGATTCCTCTATTAGCCAACTTTGAAATTTGGAACCCTTACCATGTGGCAAGAGAGGTGAAACCCTTCAGAAGTTCATTACAGGTCCATAGTAGAATGTGGTTGAAAGAGAGCCTACGTCGTCATGCCATGAAATTTTCTGTTTCGAGATGGGGAATGTCTAATGTTTAGGAACTCATTAGAGAGGCCTTTTCCCAATCTTAGGAGGGATAGCACCATGGGGTGCATTAGCAAGCCACTTCCGCCATTGTTGTTGCTTAGTGATAGTGTGATTCACAGTGTTTACTAAACCATTGTGGAAGAGGCTTAGTTGGAATAATCATTGAGAAATGATCAGTGAGGAGTTTATACGAGCTCTTACGATGCTAGTATAAATCGAGATCAAGCTGAAAACTCAAAGGTGGAAAGGGCTTCCCTGTTCGAGCCATGGAAAAGCTCAAGCACAAGCTTGATGTGGTGCAGGAAGGACTAACACTTGAACTTATAATGAAATAAATCTAACGAACCCTATCTTCTCTCTGGAAAACCCTATCGTGGAGGCTTTTCGTTGGCACAGTTTGATCCCCTTCTCACGATTGGTCGAAAATGTGTCGATGTTGTCTAGAGGCATAAGGAAGGATGTAGTGAAAAGTGCTAGGATAAAGCGTTGGGATGATGCAGTAAGATGATGTTCGCCTGGCAATTATACCATTGGTTAGAAGAGTAGCCTGCTATCCACATAAGCCCTTAAGGTTTAGCCCAAAATAAAATAAGGAAGTGTAGGAGGCACTGGGGAAGACCTTGCAGGATGACTTAAGTTGGGAGCATGGCATGGCCTACACTGTTGTAGTGGTGCCATTCTTCAGGAACTGGCCCATTCAAAAGAGCCTTCATGATTCTGAGAAGAAGACAAATGGAGAAGATGGTAGTGAGTCCAAGAAGATGCATAGACATGCAAGTGATGATATTGTGAAGGGTGATGCACTGATGAGCACTCCAAGAGGGGGACTAGTACCCATGAGCATCATTTTAGCATACCATGTAGCTCTGCCATCAGAAGGCACCATCATCACTCTCATCATCACCATCACCATCATTCCAAAAGCAAGGGAAAAAAATACATGCCTAAAGAAATTAAGAAAGCCAAGCCACTCACATTTGATGGGTATATGAAGAAAGTGGAGGACGCAGAAGCCTGGTTGTTGGGTATGAAGAATTTCTTCAGAATACATGACTATCATGAAAATGTGAAATCCCAAATTGTCACATACAACTTGAAAGGAAAAGCAAATATATGGTGGGAGGATTTGAAGAATGTTGGAGGCATTGTTGAGAGAGAATTGACCTGGGAGGGGTTCGAAAATCTCTTCAGGGAACAATACTTGTATGAGCATTACTATGATAGTAAAGAAAAATAGTTCTATGAAATCAGGATTGGGAAGTTACTAGATGATGAACACGTCACCAAGTTCTTAGAACTATTGAGGTATGTACCATATCTCAAGGATGAAAAAGTCAAAATTCAAAGATTCTTTAGTGTATTTCCTATGACATTCTGAGATAAATTTTAGTTATTAGAGCCTCAAACTATGAAATATGCCATTAAGAAGCTAAAGAACTACTATGAGCAAGCAAAGCATAGGCCTAAAACCAAAAGTACTTGGCAAGGTAAAAGCAGTGTTGGGCATAAGAAGAGTTGGCTTGTGAAGGACTTAGAAAGGGAGGGTAAACATCTAACCCCTATAAAGCAATCTCACCAGAAGAACAATGTTGTTGTTAAGAAAAATGTGCAATAACTAGCAAAAGGGAAGCCAGAGTATGAAGGCTGAGAGCCACTCAAATGTTGGACTTGTGGTGAAAATAACAGACGAATGGACTATCCACATCAACAAAATGTTGGGCCAAATATTTATAGTGATCAAGAGGCTTACATGGTGGTTGAGGTGGCTTGAGTATGCCAAGAATCTATGAAACAATGGATAACCACTAGGCAGATCACCAAGAATTTATCATTGAGATGGAAGGTAAGCTGCAAGGTCAAGATATTTCTATTTTGATTGATCAAGGTTCTAATTATAGCCAAGTCATCCCATATCTTATTGAGAAATGTGACTTGAGAAAAGAGTTGCACGAAGAACCATGGTTGGTTCAACTAGTGACTAGAACAAAAAGGAAGATCAACCAGTTGGTAAGGTATTGTGCATTTGAGCAATGGCATGCCCATAATAGTGCATATGAATTTATTACCATTATGTGCATATGGCATACTACTAGGCATGGACTGGTTGTATTTACACCAGACCAAGGTAGATTGTTATGAAAAAGAAATTAAATGCTTGGATGAGCAAGGAGCAAAGAGAGTGTTACAGGGCAGGAAAAATCCCATTTTATGTAAGATAAATGTAAAAAGGATGTGCGTCATTAAAGTGCAAGTTTCTAAGAGTGAGAAAGTTGTTAGTGAAAGGGAAGATGAGGAAGTTGAGCTACTAAAGAGGTACCCTATTTTGTAGTAGTTTGTAGATGTCTTCCCAATGGAGGTTCTTGGATTACCTCCTCATAGAGAGATAGATTTATCTATTGAACTAGTACCTAGAGAAGCACTGACATCCAAGGAATCATTTAGGATGAGCACCCCAGAGTTGGTGGAGCTGAAATTGCAGCTGAAATAAATGCTTGTGAAAGTCTATATAAGGCCAACTATGTCTCCATGGTGATCACTTGTGTTATTTGTAAAGAAGAAGGACGGAACCCTTCGACTATGCATTGATTATAGGTAATTAAATAAGGTGACCATCAATAATAAGTATCAATTTCCAAGGATTGATGACCTCTTTGATTAGTTTAGGGGAGACACAATTTTCTCCAAGATTGACTTGAGGACAGGCTACAATTAAGTAAGAATCAAGGAAGATGACATCCATAAAACTGCTTTCAGGACAAGATATGGGCACTATGAGTTCATAGTGGAACCATTTGGGCTTACTATTACCCCTTCCATGTTCATGTGCCTAATGCATAGTGTGTTGTGTCCCTATCTAGACAATGTTTTTCATTGTGTTTTTTGATGACATTTCAAGGAAAAAAGAAGAGCATGAAAATCATTTATCTGCAATGCTACAGTTGCCAAGGGAGCACAAGCTCCATGCAAATATTATCAAGTGTGATTTCTTCCAGTCAAAGATACATTATTTGGGGCATATTGTATCCAAGGAAGGGATCTCAAATGAACTCGAAAATGTCAAGGCCATAATGTAGTTGTCAAATCCAAATAATGTGGAGGAGGTTAGATCATTCATGGGTTTAGCAGGATATTATAGGAGATTTATCAAAAACTTCTTCAAGATAGGCCATCCCATCACAACCTTGCAGAGAAAAGGAAAGATATTTTATTGGACTTCACAATGTACGAAAATCTTTGAGCAATTAAAACAATTACTAACCAATGCACCCGTGTTAAGAATTGTAGATCCTCACAAGGATTTTGTGGTATGCACATATGCCTACAAGGATAGGACTCAGTCGAGTCTTAATGCAGGAAGGGAAGGTAGTATGCTATGACTCCAAAAAGGTGAATGAACATGAGGTGAATTATGTAACCTAATATATAGAGCTCACTACCATCATTCATGCTTTAAAATGTGGAGGCATTACCTCCTTGGCAGAAAATTTACACTCATGACAGATGATAGTGGGTTCAAATATTTATTTAACCGAAATTGAATGCTAGGCAAGCAAGATGGCTAGCTATGCTTAGTGAATTCGACTATGAAATTAAGTAAATAAAAGACAAAGAAAAGAAGGTTTTTGATGCTCTCAGCAGTTCAAATGAACCACTTGAAAATTATAAATTCCTACAAAATAGACCTGGTAGAAAGGGTCAAAATTGTTGGGCAGCAAGACGAAAAATATCAGCAAATGAAAGAAAAATTATTGCAAAGTGGTGAAGATGAGGAATATTACCTCAGTGAGGATAGCCTACTCAGATTTAAAAATATAATTTATGTGCCTAATAGTGATAAAATAAAAAGATTGATAATGAAAGAGTTTCATGTTAAGCCTTATCCAGGCCATCCATGGTATCAAAAGACCCTTACATCCATTAAAAAGTACTATTACTAGCCGAATTTGAAAAAGGAGGTGGCTGACTTTATGGAAAAATGAATAGAATGCCAGTAGGTAAAGGCCGAATGAAAGCATATGACATGCTTGTTGCAACATATTTCCATTCCAAAATGGAAATGGGAGGTAATTTCTATGGATTTTATCACCAAATTGCCTAAAATATCTAAGAAGTATGATGCAATCATGACAATGGTTGATAAGATGAGCAAGGTAGCTCATTTTGTAGCAGTCAAGTCCACTAATTCTGCTAGTGATGTGGCACAAATCTTCATAAAGGAGATTATGAGGCTACATGGTATCCCTAAGAAAATTGTGTCAGACAAAGATGCTAGGTTCACTTCCAAGTTTTGGTAGGAAATGTTTGCAAGTTTGGGAACAAAATTGGAATTAAGTACAACATAGCATCCATAAAAAATGGGAAAACATAGAGGACTAACAAAATGCTCGAGGAAATGTTGAGTATGTAAGTGATTCCCCAACCCAAGAAGTGGGAGGGGTCTCTTCTACTTGTGGAGTTTTCTTACAATAATGGATACCAAAAATCAATAAAGATGAGTCCATTTGAGGCATTGTATGGTAGGAGTTGCAACATTCATATTAGCTGGAGTGATCCAGTGAACAAGGGCCTTGTTGGCCTTGATAAGCTCAAGGAAATGGAGGAGCAAGTTCATATGATAAAACATAAACTGAATGTGGCATAGATAGGCAAAAAATATATGCATATCAACACAAGGTGCACAAATAATTCCAAGTTGGGGAGAATTTTTATCTGAGAATTAAACCCAAGAAAATTTCTCTAAATATTGGGTCATGTGCCAAGTTGGCACCACAATATTGTGGGCATTTCGAGATCCTTGAGAGGAATAGACAAGTGGCTTATAGGCCAGCTTTATCTCCATTAGTTAGAATTCATTATTATTTTTTATGTTTCTTTGCTTAAAATATATGTACAAGATTCTAATAATGTGATTGATTGGTTTGTGCTACAAGTTGAACTAGAGGGAGAGGTCCAGCCAAAGCCACTATGCATCCTAGACTGGAGGAGTCTCATGCTCCGAAATTGAGCCATAGAGAAAGTCAAAGTGTAGTGGAAGTACTTTGGACTAGAGGAGGAAACATGAGAAATGGATGATGCAATGAAAGGTAATTATCCATTCCTATTTGTTGAATTGAATAAAATGTGTACATTTTTTGAATATTATCTAGATTTGTGTTTATAAAGCTCCATGAAACAATATGTGCTTGTGTTTTACTCTAGTGTTTCATATGAGAAAAAGAAAACCAAGGGAAGTGTTCCCTCAAGGGCGAGGGGTCTGTGATAGCCTCATCCATGGTTCTTTCATAACATGCATTATACATATTTTTTCAAATATCTAAAATTTAAAATGGGGATTGGGTCAAGGGATACAGATTCCAGAGCTGAGGAGGAGGTAGTTTCTTGCTTGGATGTCAATGGGTTTCTTGTACAAAATTCTGAGTTGTTCTCAAACAACCATTAAAGGATGGATGGTGCAAGTTCTTAATGAACTGGCTCCTGAAGTAAATCAGCTATAAATAAAGGTACAAAGTCCATGTTGCTTGAAAAAAATAGTAACAAGAAAAGAGGAAAAGAGATCAAGAAGAGATTGCACATTGCAAGCAATAAAAATATGAGGCAGTAAATGTGAGCTAGGAAAAAGAAGGCAAGGTGGGTGTATGAAAAGAGGAGGAAAGAGTAAGAAAATGGGCATTCAAATTCATGTTGGGGATATGAGAGAAGACACCCATTTGAGAAACATAAAAAAAGGAAGAGAAAGAAGACACTAATGCGATCAGTAAGTAGGGTAGGAATAAGGTAAGAGAAGAGAAGGAGATTGGTCCTCAAGTTCCATGGAGGTTGTGGGTTGATATTCTAGTCTTTGGAGCTTTATTACAACTTGGGTCCCTGGAATTTGTGAGTTGGGATAGAATCTTTGGAGCCATGTAACAAATTGGGTCCCATGGAGGCTATGGGGGGAGATAGTAGACTCTAGAGCCCTAAACAACTTTGGAGGAGGCCAATCCTGGAGCAACATCAAAGAAAGACTTGATTGAAGACCCCTGGTTACTACATTACTATCACAGTGGATTCTAAACTGCCTGGAAGGGAGTGAATCACTGTGTGTGCACTTGGAGTGAGGTGGAGAACATCTGGAATCCCTGTGTTGAAGAAAATGGTAAAAGTCAGCGGATGGGATTAAGGAAGAGGTCCTGTCAAATTCTCTATTTTAGTTGGCAGCTGGTGTTAAAATTCCTTATGAAAGCACTCCCTCATACTTTGGAATCTAGATCAAGGGTGATAGTTGCAAGTAATGTGGCTGCAATTGTCTATGGTTGGGTGGAAATTCCTTGTCCTAGACTTAGTTTCCTTACAATATCTAAAGATAAATATCCTTCTACATTTGTTTAATCATTAATGAAAGTATGATGCATTTCTAGTTGAAATGGTACGAGATTCTGACTCTACTGTGTTGTTAATGTAATGAGTATGTGATTACTATTATGCATGGTAATGACACTCATAATTATGACTAAATAAACATTTATGCATATGTATGTCACATATATTAAAGGAATGATGTTGGTAAACAGGTTGAGCAAGTACGTGCTTATGGATTGGAATGAAGCATTATGTTAGATGCTTGCTAATGTTGTTCATAACATATAGCATGCAACAAAATGAGTGATGTTTTACATGACAGCTAACTAGAGTTGTAACACTGAACTGGAACAATAATTTGCATGACAATATTATACGTGATTGTTAATAGCACAAAAATAAATAATACAAAGATATCGTGAAAGGGTATAAATAGTAGACAGATTCATAATGACCTGGAATGAGAACCTAGAAACACTGGGTACATAGACCCTTTTATTTAATATTAAAAGACTACATATGTTACTTTATGCTTAGTAGCATCTATTGTTCCATACATATAATCTCTCGTTTAACTACAACCGTATGATTCTACACAAGAGGTTTTGCTTCAACCCTGGAGGAGTCATTTTCTCCTTAGGTGAAAGGATAGTCAAACTCCATGTGTCAAGGCTTAGTCAGCCTTGCATTATTATCATCTTGCATGTCTTTTGCTAGCTTCCTAGCATCACTGGTTAGGTGATGGAGGGTTCTTCATAGTGCCATAGAGTCATCTGTTGGTCAACTTTGAAATATTGAACCTTTGACATGTGGCAGGAGAGGTGAAGGCCTACAAAAGTTCACTACATATCCATAGTAGAATGTGGTTGCAAGAGTGCCTATGCTAGCATGTCGTGATATTCCCTGTTCCAAAATAGGGAGTGTCTAAAGTCAAGAAATCATTGGATAGGCCTTCACCCAAGCTTAGGAGGGGTAGAACTATGGGGTTCATTAGCAAGCCACTTCTACCACAATCACCATCGGGCAACGGTGTCATTCATAGTGTTTACTGAACCCCTCTGGCAGAGCCTTAGTTATAATAACCAGTGAGAAGTGATAGGTGTGGAGTTGATGTGAGCTCTCACGATGCCAGTAAAAATTGTTGAAAAATGTATAACTAGGTTCGGTCTTCATAAATATGAAATGTATTTTAATTCTTGTATTTTGTAAAATGAAAGAAAAATTATTATTTTTATTTTTGAGTGTGAGTTTCATGCTAAAGGTATTTTATTTTAGAGGTCAAGCACCCATTAAGTGTTTCTATGGTTTGTCCTAGGTCAAGAAGTCAAAAGAGTCATTGTCATAAGTTGAAGACCCCTTTCGGGCACATTGTAACTTGTAAAAATAATTGTTTTTGTATTTAAAAGTGTCAAAATATCCTTCAAGACAAAGTCGCCCTAGAAGCTAAGAAGTCAGCCTATTTTGAGGAGCCATGTCCACCTTAAGAAGTCTATATAAAGGAGGGAACTCAACCTACTTGGAATATATTCACTTCTCACTCATACAAGAAAAGGAGAAGCATAATAAGGGTATCGAAGAAGAAGGAGGAGGAAGAAAAGAAGTTTATGGGCTATTTTTCTCTCACACATATGAAGAAGGAAGGCTAGGGTTCGCTACTTCAAGGTAGAAATTATCTATGTGTTAGAAGAGGATCAAAGTTGTTGGAAGAATGGCATAATATGTCACCTACTAGCCCTAGACAAGGAAAAAAGGCATGTGAAGTTGTTGGGAGGCCTTGGAAGGATAAATTACGCTCACACATGTGGATGCAGTAGCCGTTGTAGGGGGGCCAAAATTTTTAGACCTATAGTAGAGGCTGAAATTCTGAAGTTGGGGATCAAAGTTGTGTTGTTGGAAGAGATTTGACTAGGTTTGAATTGAACAAAGGAAGCATATCATACAGAGAGGTTTGGTTTGGCCTTGGAAGGGTATTGGTCTTGGTCTAAAGGTATGGGAATTCGTTAATTGAATAATCTATAAGAAGAGAAGATATTTGTGGGTTTTCCTCTTAATTGGAGAGGTCTTAGCTATAGCTTGAAGCCTATATCTTGTGTTCTTGTGTACCATTTTTCTTGTTTTCGTAGTTGTTTGATGATAAAAACAAACATAATAATAAGAGAAGAAGATAATAAATAAGAAAAAGTAAAAAGCTATCAAAAATTGTTATCATAGAGAGAGAAACCATCCTAACTTCTTCCTTATATATTTCTCAATAGAAATCTAGATCAGTCTCACAACTCAAATGTGGATAGGATTTCCCTGGTCGAACCATGGAAGAGCTTAAGTGTAAGCTTGATGTGGTGCAAGAAGGACCAACTCTTGAACTTATAATGAAAGAAATCTGACGAACCCTATCTGTTATCTGGAACCCTAATAGTGGAGGCTTTTCATTGGCATGGTCTGATCCCCTTCCTACAATTGATCGAGGATGTGTCAACGTGGCCTAGAGGCATGATGTGATGAAAAGTGTTTGGATAAAGTGTCGGGATGATGTAGCAAGATGATGTGTGCTTGATAGTTATATTGATGGATAGAAGGGTGGCCCACTATCCACATAAGCCTAAAAGCTTTAGCCAAGAAGAAAAGAAGGAAGCGCACAAGGATGTGTTGGGGAAGACCTTGCGGGATGACGTAAGGTGGGAGCATGGAAAGGACCACAATGTTGTAGTGGTGTCGTTAGTCGGGAACTAGTTCACTTTACAAGTCATCTTGACATGATTCACCCTGAAATTTTGAAGGGAAGAGTCAATTGTAAGCATTAAGAGGAGACCTGTGGGAAGACGTATGTCAATCACTATGCCATCAGCCAGAGTTGAGCTGGTGGGGTCGGGCCAGGAGGGCTTCCATGTTCACCAAGCACATCGTGGTTGATGTGGAAGGGCCCACCTACTAAGTAAGCCTGATAGTTGCCACTCAGAGGTGTAAGAAGACTGACGAAGAAAAGAGTCAGTAGGTGATTAGCATGATGACGTAGGTATGACCTCGTGGGGGGGGGGGGGGTATGCCAGCTTGACCTACTTCCCCACTGTCTGGGAGTGGTCCTAGTTCACACACAAGCCTGACGGTGAGGTTTGATGGTTAACAAAAGGGTTGCTCTTAGGAATTGTCGAGAGAGGGTGAGTAGGGTGTGTTCAGTAAGACCCACCTAGGAGGCATAAGGCGCTATGTTTGAAGGCATTGAGTTGATGCAGAGATCAGTGGTCATTGGATCTCGACAGGCTCAATACATACATACATATATACATACATACATATATATACATATATATATACATATATATATACATACATATATACATACATATACATATACATATACATATACATATACATATACATATAATATACATATACATATATGTATATAATATATATATATTTACTTACATTTCATATACATTATATATATATATATATATATATATATATATATTTACATATATATATATATATAAATATATAATATATATATATATATATAATATTATATATATATATAGGCATCTAAGCATGCAAGGTTTAGGGGTCTGGATATAAAGCTCCGCGAGAAAGAAAACAAAACATAAAATATATTTCTACCCCATTCCTCTAATTCAACTTGAGGGACTGGCTATCTTACTGGCTCTATGTTTATATGAATATATCTTAGCCTCTTCCAGCTTCAATAGATATTGATTATCGAAATAGTCTTTAGAAGTAGCCTTGTAGATTGTGAAGATGTCTCATTTAGATGCATATGTTTTCATGAATATGAAAATCTTATTAGGGACTATTTGATGAATGTAAAGGAATTGCCCGAAGAACACCGATCTCAAAAGAGAAAGATGATTTGGGACAATCCCCCCCAAAGAAGAAGAAATTTGAGTCATTGTAGTCCCTCAAATCCCATCCAAATTCCTATATATGGAAATAGGTTCGAGTCTCTCTCCTCTCAGAAAGAGTCTATGGAGAAAAATAACATTCAACCAATCCTGCGACAAACAAAAGGAAAAGCCCATAATCCCTTATTGAATCTTCCAGAGCTTGTGTGAAAGTTTCTAGAAAAGTACCAACAAAATCCATTACTACATAAAATGGCTACCTCCCTATTGGAAAAAGTCGATGTTCAAGCCCTACTAAAACATATGGATCTAGATGATCCATGGTTGACTTTCCTTGCAAAAAATGTAATGGAAAATATATGAATGACATGCCACTTCATCACACTAGGATTCTTTACAAGACCATTATCCAATGCAAGGAAGAAGACCAACCAAGCTCAATTTTTTCAAAGTCCTACCTTGGGGTTCATACAAAGGATTTGAAGGTGGTGGTCTCCGGGTAAGACAAGTGAACCAAACAATGAGACCACAAGTGAAATAAGGCATTGATCCAACTAGATTTAGAGTTTAATTAATTATTAGTTCTTATTCGAGCTATTATGATATGTGTGCATAAATTGCTCTCTATTTTATATTTAAAAGAATTTTATAAAATTTTCTCATATATATATGTTTTAATCATTTTTATTGATTTAAAACGTGAAACATATTCTCATATGTAATTTGTGTAGCAATTGAATTTAAATTGGTAATTTAACTCGTCTACATTTTAAAACTTTTTTTTGAGTATATTCTTTAACTAATTCTACTTATTGTTAAAATTACAAATTTAATTGCATAATCTACACAATTTAAATGCTGGAGAGTGTTTCATACTTATACCGTGGAAAATTCGTTGGAATTTTATCCCTTTAAATAGGTTACATTAGAGAAGATTATCCTGGGAAAACCCGTGAGTTAAGAAAACCATGGAAATACCATGAATTTAGGTTGGTTTAGTTTCCCCTTTTAAATAGGAGATATTCCAGATGAATACTCAGGTCAATAACATAGGTTCTCATTAAACCTAGAGCTCAAAAACTACCCATAACTTAAACAAATCAAATTTATCTTAACTACCCAACAAAAATTAATAATAATAATTTTCATTTTTATTATTTATATTTTACTATAAAATTTATTTATATTTTTTATTTTATTTTAACAAAATCAATATAATTAAAAAACATTATCACATATCTACATTAAATTTATAACTATTCATTATAATTTTTAAATAAAATTTTATTTTAATAACTTCAAATTTCTTCTCTTCACTACCTTTTTCTCAATTTCCCTTTATTGCTAACTTAATTTGAATATCCCAGTGTTGCCTTGGAATATATTCAATCTTTATAGACTTCGAATTTCCGGGCTTTTGTTAGAAGTATATACATATAATAATATTTCATCCTTGTTTTGGAATATATTCAATGTTGGTAGATTTCAAATCAGCCTTTTTGGCTGCTGGTTGAAATATATATGTATATTCATATTTGGTGGAATATTCAGTGTCGGATATTTCAAATTAGCTGAAGTATGTACATATAATAAGTTCTCAAAATATAATATATTAGTAGTTTGTTGAGAGAGGTTCCGCAAATTGTGGAGTGGCAGACAAGAATATGTTCCCCTCATCCATTCTATATGTATTTGTTTATTGTCGACTGAGTTGGAAAATTCGTTTCCCTTGTTGGAAAGGAAAAACATTGTCGCGTGGAATCATCTTTAGATTTCATCAAGTTGCAACCGTCTTTGAAATTCCAAAAAGATTTCAATCATATTAAAATTAACTTTCACTTTTTTAATAAAAAATTATAAACAATATTAATTTAATATTGAAACAAATATTTATAAATAATATTAATTTAATCTCGAAACAAATATCTATAAATAATATTAATTTAATATTGAAACCAGAGTTACGTTAGGACATGTTACTACGTATTTGTATATAAAAATGGAGTGTGTTTAATTTATTTGGTTAAAATAAATTAACTTATGCTTAAATGATGGGTATGGAGAATTTTTAGTTAGGTTAGGTTTCTTTTCTAGTTAGGTTTTCTTTCTAGCTGGTGTGTTTGTTAGTCTAGACAGTGTGTTTAGCTTAGAGAGTGTGTTCTCGTCGTTATTCTGGCTTATCTTGGTTTTACTCTTGATATTACAGATGTTGACGCCTCTCCAAACGTACATTGGATTTGTTGATGGTGCTTGTCGTAGTACACGGAATATCTCTTCCGAAGCTTGGGTTATCTATTCGCCCTCTGACGAGTTTGTTTCTATGCATGGGGTGAGCCTCGATCAAACAACAAACAACATTGCAGAATACAGTGCAGTGATTGAGTTATTGTTTGAATCTATTTCATTCGGGATTCGACGTTTGATAGTGAGGTTAGATTCTGAACTTGTTGTATTACAGCTTAATAGAATTTATACCATTAGAAATCCTGTGTTATTAAGATTGTTTTTGAGAGTGCATCTCTTGGAACGTGAGTTTGATTACATTGAATATCAGCATATTCCAAGGTCTCTATATACATTAGCAGATGCAATTGCTTCTCAAGTATTAGACAGACATTTGAGATAATTGTAAATTTAAAAACATTTCATCACACATGTTTAACAAGATAAGCCGGTAAAATGATATATATATAAAGTGTGTCAAAAAATATACATCGTCTTCAATCATAGGTTGAAAAACACCTTATGATCGGCAAAAATGATAAGTAAAAAAAACCAAAATGTCACATGTGTCTACAAAGCAACCATCCAATCACTGGTGGTGCTCTCTGTATGACACCATTGCACGGGCTACCCTACACAAGAACCTCCTAAAAGGTCCTGGGACTGCGACTACATAGCGCTAAAGCCTGATAGGAATATCATCTATGGTAGTCTCTGGTATATCTGCCGTCAGACGCTTTACATCCTGCTCCAACTCAGCTAGCGTCTCTACAGCCGTGTCCTGTGGGACCGGTACTGGTGCAACTAGATGTCTCCTCTCGAAAGGCCAGAGATTGGCTGGATGCCGTGGACCTACATTTGCATTTTGAAAATTTTACTGTCAGTTTTGAGACGATATTTAAAAACAAAAATATAGATAATTTAAAAACACTTGTGAAAAATGAATATACCTCTGTCATCCCATTGTTCTCCCTGTGGAAGAACCATGTCCGGATCTCCACGAAAATCCACTCCGGCATAAGGAAAATCCTGTATGGCAAAGACCTGGTTCTCCAACTAGTGAAAGTAAGCTGCAGGAAATCGGACGACTTCCGCTCCCTCATTAGGATGTCGGGCCATCACTGCAACCCATCGCATCCACTTCGGCTCCCGAGGAGGCCCAACCTCAACTGTGAGATGCTGTGGGATCAGCATCGGAACTCTCTCTAAGGCAAATCTCACAACCAAAGGCCCATACCCAAAAGTCTTTGATTTCCCGTTCTTTGCCCTAGTCATCTGGCCCTTCATATTGGCCAGCACAGCATCTCACCAGTTGAAAATGGTGCCTTGGTAGCAATCAATCGCCATCTGCATTTGGGACCCGGTGGCAAGGTGTAAATCGGCTCGACGTAGAGTTTGGTAACTGTAAAGGCAATCACCATAAGTTCAGGTCGGGATATGAATTTGATTTCAATCCCCTTCTCCTGGTTCTGATTGTTGCACCACTCTAGCCGGAGACTAGTAAGGGATTGGCCACCCGGCCTAGTCCCGAATAGAGATAGGTGCTCGCCCCTGTTAGGCAAACCAGTGAGAAAATATATGTTTGAGGGCTCTATCTCGAGCTGGTGCCCTCCGATATAAAAGTATTGATCCTGGACGTTCCATCTTTTGACTAGCCACTCTAAGAATGGCACCTGGGCCCTCATGCCAGGTATGGCCCAGTATTTGTAAAGACCGCATGCTTTTAACGCATGAATGGAAGGTTGATGATTAATTGCGGCGAAATCAACATCTTCGTGTTCTCTTTCGTGCCAGTCAAGCATGGTGGGCAATCTACACACCAAGAAACATGCATTAGAATTCATCAAATCAAAAAATAATGGTTGAATCTTGAGTTTGGGTTTTGTAAATCCACTTTGCGCGGAGTACGCAGCACGCCATCAAAAACAGAGCGTCGGTACGCAGCTGTGCTGAAGGTAGGTTGCGTACCCCGACCATTTTCCCATTAAGGAAAATGTCGGGGTACGCAGGTTACCCTATGGGATACCTGCGTACCCCGAAAAGCGCATCTCAAAACCCCAAAGCCCCCAAAAAATCAAATTAGGGCTTAAAATGCAATTCTAATCGGATGAAAATAAAAAGGAGGATGTTGTGAAATACTTGAAAGAGATGGCGCTCGATTCCGACGGTTGGATTCTCCGCAAAGTCTACGGGAAGTTTCTTGCCAAAAGCCCTTTTCTCTCCCTCAACAGTAAAATGGTAAAAATGACATGGTAAAAAGTCTTTTTATAGGTTTTTTGGATGAATAAATGCTAAGTTTGTTTATTTTTCACCATGGAAGGACATGTTTCAATGTATTTTTGCCTATCTTAAACAGGTATGAGTAATGCGTTGTTTTTGTGCAGGACAAAAGGATTTTCAGGGAAATTTGTCATTTTTCACGAACCAAAACATCAGAGTCATCTTTTAAGCCCTTTTATGACTCCTAAAATATGAAAAGATTACCGAACGTTTCTTTTACACTCGTTAAAACGAAATTAAAAGACGGTCCCCTTATAGCCCTTTTTCTGACCGTAAAAACAGGAAAAGATTGTCGGGTTTTTGTCGTTTCAAATTCGATACTGGAAATAAAACGACGTGTCCTTGATCGCTTTTTACTTTTCAAGTCAAAAACACTAATCATGAAAGTACACCTTGGTCGCACGATCAAGCGGTTCTCCTGGGTATTATTTTATACTTTTTCGGGCTTAGGAGACACAAATTTACGAAAAAGTCCAATCTGGAGTCTTCTTAAGTTTTTCAGACTCTCTAAAAATTGAAAAACGACGATTTTCTCCTATACTGGACTGTTAAAATTTCAC
>APFE030028868.1:1162-20406 GCA_000404065.3 Pinus taeda
TCTTGCACAATCAAGGGATTGAGTATGCCAATGAGTTTGCTCACGTATTTTCCCACATTGTAGCTTGTTCTCACGTGATTTAGCCAAGGAAATACATGGCTGCCTTGGAATTATCATCAGTTCTTGAGCAGGTATTGAGCAGCGGAGGCAAGCAAGCAGCGAAGGAGATTTGAGCCAGTGATTGATTCAGATCTGAGTTGTATTGTGTGTAGCAGAGGTGGAGATACTTGTGAGAAGTATTATGCTGTGTAATGTTACATGACTCAATCATTAATATACAGATATTTGGGGGTTTTAGCGAGATGCTTTCCCCGGGATACATACTGTGTTAATGTGTGAATGCTCTTGATGTTTTATTGTTATTGGTGCTGCTATATTGATGATGAACGTAGAGGAGCTTATGTATTGTGTATGTTTTCCGCAATAGTACATGATCATGATAATCTCCATTGAATATATGTTAAATTATTCAAAATTTCTACACTCATGAAGCTTGCATAACTAAGGTTTCCTTCAATAAACAAGATGGTCCCTTATGAGTTCCAAGAACCTTTCAATAAACTTAAAGGCACATCACCAAAAGATGGATGACTGCAAGTGAGGCATAGTGGCAAGAAAATAGGCTTGTCTCGAGGTCAAGCATCCACATCATTGCAACATATGGGCAATAAAAAATTCTAGGGTTTCCAAGAACCCTCTACATCCTCCTCCCTCTCCTTCATCACAATGTAAATATCACCCACCGTAATGTTAGTAGCTATGTTAATACTGATTTGAGCATGTCACAATCATTAGGCCTAAGAAAGAAGTGAGTAAGCTCAACATTCATGAGTGTAGTTGAAAGATCATGAGGCGAGGACAAGGGTCACAGTAGGTGAATGATCACCTCATATCTATAAATATGCCTTCCTTCCTCACTGCAATGGGGTGGCGAGGGACTTTAGAACTTGAGTTGAGACTAGGATTAGATAGTTGATTGATGCTTGAGAGTTAGAGGCACTTAGCTCTTGGCAGCTAGTAGAGTGGAGTTGTAGTGAGGCTAGGGTTTTGCATTGGGAAATGGTACGCGCACCCATATTCCATTATTTGGTTTTGACCAATTTCAATATATGTTCTTTAAGTTGAAACAACATTAATAATATGTTCTTCATGTTTGGCACTGATTCCCATGCTTACTCATGGTGTTTGTATTGGTTGTCTGGTATTTAAACTGTATTTTTTTTTTGTGCTTTCATATTAACAATATGTTATGGATTGATTCATAGTTGTTGCATGTATTTTTTGCTTTTGAATTTATATTTACTTATTTATTGCCATGTTAGTGATCTATTGTGAACTATTTTTAAATTAACTTCTAGCATGTTCTTGTTTATGTATGTCTGATTGGGTTTTGGCTCACTGATCCCACTCATGCCATACCTCTTCTTATTGTTGTTGAGACTTGTTTGTAGCCCTTTCTGCAGTTTGTCAATCTTGGGCTAATTTTGTTTCTCTTTCTTGGCATTTCGTTCTTGTCCCCACTCTGACACCTTGTCATTTGATAACCAAGAGCGTAAACACTCATGGTGGCAGTCGGCCCCACATACCAGATGGGGCTCCTATCCCAAATGGTGTGAGGTCTAATTGGTACTTAACACTAGGGATACCCCCTTAGTTGTTGGTGGTACATTTCATCTTATCAAAAAATTTCTACTAGAAGGAGCGACATATGACAAGATGAGCCCTTGGAGCCTGTAGCTTAGTCTCATATATGTAAATAGCTTTGTCCTGAATCTCGCTACGGGGTGCTTCTCTAACTTATCTAGTTGTCAATGTTCAATCCTCGATGAGAATCTCTACTACTGGTCGCACTTAATTTTTGATGGTGAGGATGGAACATCCATAACTGAGCACATTTTTTATTTCCTTAAGTTTTGCAAATCTTACGAGATCAACGATGAAGAGTTTTCTTGTGTTAACTTCTTTGTCACCCTTGAAGGTTGCGTCAAGTGATGGTGCCATACATTTCCAACAACTTCCATCAATTCATTCAAGCAACTCATCGGTAAGCTCCGACAAACGTTTCACAGGTACGATTTTCAAGATGCGTTTAGAAGGATAAATAAGCTTAGGATGAAACCTAGAGAATCTTTAGAGGAGTTTGTTGCTAGATTTTTTCATATTTGTTTTGAATTTCCTGAAAGAGATGTCTATTAGGTTTATCTGAGTGAAAATTTTCAACTATTGGTTCTCATTTCTCCGCAACACCTTCAATATGATATGAAACCTAATTCTTATGGGCATCATGATAATAAACAAGTTAAAAGTTTCCTAGATCTTATCCCTAATATCATCTTGCCTACCTCTCAGAGTCAAGAAAAACATCAAGCCTCTGAGGAGGAAATTACTGCTTGTGAGAGTTCTCATCCTCCTCCTGCTCCTCTTGATTTATTACATAATGAAATTTTGGTCGTAGATAGTTAAGGTGATGAAAATTGCTTTCACGGAAATGAATCAAATTTTCTTACCTCTGACGATCTCATACATCCTTCTGAATTTGAATCTGAAAATTATAAACATATGCCGTTGTCTATTCTAGGATTTCATTCACTTGTCGACAATGACTCGGATCTTGTCTCATGTAAATTTGATTGTCCTATCAAATCCATAGGCCATGACATGCATGCATATCCATTTCTCCCTCTGGCTGACACTATTGTGCAGGATGAAAGTCTTGGTTCAATTGGTGCCCCTTCATCTAACCATGTTCATCCATTATAACCTGATTTATTTCATGAGCCTACTACAACAACTTGTTTTGTAAATCATTGAAAAATTTCTCCTGCTATTTTTGGGTGCAATCATGTACATTAGGGTGATTTTCCACAAACATATTATGAGAATTTTGAATCTCTTGTTCTTCATGTCTTCCCTCCATAGTATTTAAAATGTAAATAAGAAAACCTTACATCTCAACCAAGTCAAGATGGTTTTGTCATTACTTCCTCTTCACTTCCAATCTAAGAAGAACCTTAAGTGCCAAATATGCAACTTGATCAAACTGGTGGCTTCAATGATTTTCATTATACCAAAAACATATTCTCTAACACCTCTATTGATTATCATTCGTACCCATTTGTTGATCCTATGAAGCCAAAAGAATTTGATGATCAACCTTTCGAAGGTTTGGGGAGTCATCAGGGAGTTTAGGCACTTTAGCTTCCACTAATGGTTATGTCAGGTTCTCATGTTCCTAATGACACCCCTAAATTAAGTCAAATCAGGGTTTCTAAAATTAGAGTTTCTGCACACCATGCTCTCCTCGACATCATCTTGACAGATGCAAGCTCGTCTTGGAAAGCCTTTGACTCGAGTGATTTTTCTATGAGCACATTTTTCCATCCTTTATTAGCTCACATGCATCAACCTCTATCCCCTAGTTTGTTTGCTAAAGACGGTACACTGACCATTAGCTCAAATATTTTTGATTGTTACCCAACTGACCCCATTTGTGAAAATTTACAAGTAAATGATGTCTTACAATTCCCTATATGTGAAGGTACCAATTTCCTAACCTATCCTTTGCCTAAGGCTCTTCCAATTGATTCACTTCATTCTTGGGAATCTATAGAATTTGAGATGTTGAACTACCAATCTATCAATATTAAGACATCTAATCTAGTCAACAATATATTCACTAATAATCATCCTATCACAACTAATGGTGACCATATGCATTCACCTATTAATCTTACAAAAATACTGATGTTTGATGGCTTGTCGTTTGAGGGTTCAGATATTTGTTATGATGGTGAGGCACTTTAGCTTTCGCTGATGGTTATGTCAGGTCCTCGCGCCCTTGACGAAATCCATGGATAGCTTCAAACTAGGGTTTCTAAGATTAGGGTTTCCATAATTGTATCCTCATGTATCCCAGTTACACCTGGCGAAAACCCCTCCTTTCAAAGTCATAAATTTGATCATCCTCGATATCATGATAGGGTTGTTGATTGGCTTGAAGGATCTTATCTTGCATATTTCTCTTCTAACAGGAAATGTCTTGCCTCTCTTACATTTGATTTAGGATTAAGCATGAATAAATGTGTTTCATGGTTAGATGATAATAGATTTCAAGTTTATCATTATGCTTACCAAGATTGGATTGTTGTTTGGCTCGAATGATCATTTCTGGCACATTTTCCTATAAGTAGGTGTGACTTTCTTACTATTTTTTATGTTTCATAGGTGAGAATTTTGGTTTTTGCATCATTCCTTTTACAGATTCTAATCATTGACATCTTTGTTTTTGCAGGTCGGGAACTGTTGCAATGGTCACACTGGAAGTTTGATTTCACATGACCCAACCTCCACTCTAGTTAAATTAGGGTTTAGGGTTTATACTAGTTAGGTTTTAGGTTTTTCTTATTAATTTGATGATTAAGGTTTTCTCCTTATCATTTTCTTTATGGTTTAAGTTTGTTACATTTTTTTCGTTACTGTAGGTAGTGTCATTTCTTGCATTTCAATTTTCCATTAGCTTGCATTCATATTCTTGCACTGCTTGTTGCTGCATATCATGCATAACATATTTGTGTGGTTCTTTTATCTGCAATTATCTGATCTCTTCCGCACATTTACATAACAAAACATTGCATTGCATCTAAGCCCTACCTATTTTATTACATCATGCATTTTTCTTCTGGCATAGCACACACTCATTGTTGACCTAGCATGGTATTTTCCTCTATGATGCATGCCACTGCATGAGCCTTCACAAACATAGGGCCTTAATCCTTGATGGCATGACTAGTTTTCTCACACATGTTTGCACATGCTCAAACTCTCGAGGAAGATTTATTTGACCTCTTCACAAATGTTGAAAACCCTAGAGGAGCCTCCCCTTGTCACCTTGCTCCAAGGTTAAAACCTTAATCCTAATGATTGTGTCTGGTGCTGATGGTTACTCCAAAAGTTAACTTCTCGTAGAACCGGTCATCAAAGTTACATCCTGGACATATTCCCTGTGAGCCTAATTCATCAGCAAGAGAATATGAAAAGGTTGATCGTGGGGAACCCCATTTAGTTTGAATGACCTATACCCATGACCTGAACCTTATGCTTAGCATGTTCTCGAATATTTCAATGACTTGTTTTTATTGTTCATCTATTAATTGGAGATGAGATGTGGAGGCTTGGCATGAGGGAAAACATAAAGGATAATATATTTTATTTTTTGTTAAACAAGAAACAACCTCTCTTGCCCGTAAAATAAGTTGGGATCCATCATCTACCCTAGCATAATGAACACCCAATAATAAGTGAAAATGTGCAGATGAAAGAAAACTAAATTAAATAAAGGGTAAAGGATTGAGATAGGCTTCCTGTGCACATACTCAATCTAAAATTAATTAGAAAACCTTACATAATATTTTTTTATAATTTGTACCTATAATCAGAGGCTCACTATATAACCTTAGAACTTATAACTAATTCTCAAATAAAGAATATTACTAGATATTTAATTAGTAGGATATAAGAAACTCAAAATATTCCTTTGACTCTTTAGGAGGTAATAATGATAGGGTATACTAGTAGCTATCTAGGTCTTAGGAATATGAAGCAAGAAATAGATCTATAACTCCATTTATTTCTTTTGAAACCCATTTGGATAATCTTTAACACATTTATATGAGCTAAAGATCCCAGTAAGACTCTTTTGACACATGTTTATCTCTATAATTCCCATTTTTGACACACCATGTAGAGAATCAATTCCCTATTATGGAAATTTACCATTTGATATATCCAATAACTCCTTAATTATTAGCATTGGATATATAACAATTAAAAAGAATGTGGGGTGTAGTAAATTAATGTTAGAATATTATATCACCAAATTTTGAAGAATTGTAGAGTGAAGAAAGTTGAGCTGAAATTATTGGCATATGTCTGAACAAAATCTAAAAGGACACAATAAAGAAAACCTAATGAAAACCCTATTGTTGTCGATCATTGATTTCCTAAGGAGAAATCAAAACCGTTGATGTAAAAACAACTCGTAAACACCACAAATTATGTCATCACGTGAAGCTCACACATATATAGCACACATGGAGGAATGTGGGTGCTCCATGTAAACTTAGCACTTACTATTGTTCATATCATGTAGCTGAAATATGGTTTCACAGTAGATATTTAATTATGACATAATAAATGTTGGGACATCAATTGAAAGGACAAATCTTTTAACATAGTAAACCCAATTAAGAACTAGCAAAGGTGATAAATCGACCATGATAAATAGCATGAAGGATTAATTAAAAAACACAGTGTACAAGACTATGGTTTGGATGTGTAGTTAGGATGATAAAATTGACTAGAGACCTGTTGAAGGCCTCGAAAATCAGGTTGAGAACAAGGGGGATACCCGCCCGATCCAGACCTTGTTTGGTAGCTCCTTATCTGTTTGGTATATCAGGTCCGACTGGGGATATGGGACTAGTTTCCCAATTCAGTGTGTGTGTGTGAGAAAGATGGGTGTTTCTGTTCTAAATGGAATACTTCTGACTAATCTAATGCTATGCTATTGTATTCTAATGAACAGAAAAACATTGAAATTTATGCTAACCTGGGGTGTGATCTTTCTTCTATGCGATCTAAAAAGATTTCAAATAATAACTCGTAATAAAGATCATTCAGCTATCATAAGAAAATAATTCGATAAAGATGAGCTACTTCGTATAAGAAGTTAGACGAAACAGTTGTGAAAAGCTTATCGCATGAATGAGCTATTCATACACTAAACATAAAAAAATAGTTATCACTGTACAAAAGTGCCAAATGATAACTCAGACATCCATGCTGTAATATATAAATAACTGAAAACTGAATATCACTTTAACGCATAAGCAGAAATGGTTAAGAGATAAAAGTACCATTTATAACTAGTCATACTCATGAGCTTCAAGCAACAATTGACTTATCTCTCCTTCATTTAACATCTACTAAGAGTACAGAAGTGCAACATCAGTAGCAGATATCAAATGCAAATATCAAATAAACCATGTTCCATTCGTTCACCAAAACCTCATTTGAGGGTGCAAAAGTGCATGTTCTGAGGACAAGTTTTTGATAAATTTATGGACCCTTCTCTAAATGCATGAGAAGGGTTTAAATACTACTGACTAATTCTAAAGATAAATTATTACAAAAATAGAGGATGCGGTTTAAATGACCGTCCTTTTTTCAAGAAAATAAAATGATATTAAAACTAAAATTAAACTATTTCTATGCTTGATCTCTGAAATCACATGTACACAGCATCTATTTAAGGAGATTTGGGTAGCTGACTTCCGCTTTCAACTGGGATGAGAAAACAAAATCTATGAGAGCTGGCACCATATTTTCGGTTGCATTTATAATGCACTTAACAATCATCAATTGGCTATGTGGTTTTACCAAGTATGTCCAGTAACAATCCCAGTTTAACTTACTTAGCCTTTGGATTACTTTAGCCTTTTCTTGAGCTCTTTGTTTCCAATCTGCTTCTAGCTATTGAGCATTTGGTAAGTACCCGGGGTGGTCTCTACGATAAAATTTTCCCTGTGTAAATTTTCATTTACACAATCAATAAGTCTGCTTGCCGCCGTGGCTGCTCATTCTGCTGCTTTCAATGCTCCTCTGGTTTGCTCGTCCCATTTGTTAAAGAGAATTTCCTTGTGATTTTCATTAATTCTTGGTGCACCTGCTCTTTTACCCTCATCTGTCTCTTGCCATACCAAATATTCAGTCACTCGTTTTTCAATCAGATCGTATTCACTCCGCAAGTCTATTACTTGATTAGTGGTTTTATCACTAATTTCGCAATAATGACTCCACTGTGATATCTTTTGGCCCAATGCTTCTTGCTGATGTAGTAATTGCTCATTCAGGGAAATGGAATCTATGATGAACTCTTTGAGCTTAGGGTCGTCCTTGTGCATCTCTCTCAAATCCTATAACTGTTTTCCTTTCTCATCCAAACTTTTTTGATAGCTTATCTGCATTTGTTGGAAGTCTTGTTGCAACTTTTCAAGTTGTTTCTATGCTTCGTTATTGGCATGGGCTTGTTGCAATTGTTGTTGTTGCAGTACTTGTATCTACTCTTCCCTTTCTTTTACCAGTTTTTGTACCTCAGATGCTTTGTCAATAGTAGCGGAGGCGTATGCTCCTGTGATCTGAGATAGTTTGGTGAGATTTTCCGTGGGATTGCCTGTGGGATCTTTCCACAAGACGTCCAATTGTTTCGTGTTTTGAGAGAGAGTGCTTTCCAGTTTCCTTTCCTTTCTCTGCTTTCTTACTACTGCTTTATGCTGTGGGCTATAAAATACATCTAGGGGAGGGATTTCTTCTACTTTTAGCATAAGCTCAGAGGATGGAGAAATAGGAATATGCTCCACATCCGAGGCTTCACTAACTATTCATGTGACTACTTCTTTTATTATCTGTACATCGCTGACATTTGTCCTCATGGTCTATCCTTCAAGATTGATCAAGTCATTGAAGGTTTCCCATTCTTTATCTAATTCAACTGTGACTGGTGGTGCTTGGATGACTAGAGGAGGAGGATTTCTTTACAGGGAGGCAATAACCTGTTGATGTAGAAGTTCTTTTAACTGGGCAGTATCATTCACTGACCCTTCATTCCTATCTAGTTCATTTCCGGATCTTTTAGAGTGTTCAGACACTTCTTTTTCAGATTTAGACTTAGATTCGTTGGCACTTGAACTTCCAGTGAGGCTGACACTTGGAATTGGCTCTCTTGGGGGTTTTAGGCATAGCTTTTCCAAAGGAATACTGGCCAGCCTTCTTTCCTTGTATGTTTTGAGCCTTTAAAATTCTTCGGGGGTAGTTGCAGTTGGGTTGTGTGCAGAATTTCTTCCAATGTGTTTTTCTTCTGAAATAAATCATCAAATAAATCTTTTTCTCTGGAGAATACCTTTACCTTGACTTTTGTTGTAAAATTGTGGGCGACCTCATAAGGGTCAAATGGCCTTGCAGTGAATTTGAAGAGCTATAAGAACGCGATATTCTTTACTTCTGCAAAGGCGTGACTTACATCGAATAACGAGAAGGCCCCATAGGCTATAAGAAACTGTGGCCATATAGCCTACTTTTTATCTTTTAATTATTTAGTTAGGCCTCCTTCTCCATAGGTTTGGTAGGCGATCTCTCGGGCTAAGAGTTTATCAGGGATATATACAGGCAGGACATGAGGGGGTACAAAAATTCCAAAAAACCCGACATAAGTAAACATTTCTTCCCCGAACCATCTTGCGACAGTGAGGATGTCTACTTGTGCTTCAGGCAAGAATCTCAGAGGGTCTTTATCATACAAAATTCTATACAAGGGCAACATAACTCCATGACAAATTTGGTAAAAGTATGGGACGAACTGGGAGTCCCATAACTCTTTGTGATATACATGAATGGGTAGAGGGTCTTGCGTCGTCCACTTCCAACCCATAACAAGAAACTTAGAAATATAACATATTGCGTCCATTATATATGCAGAAAGGTAAAAAGGAGGATAAATCCTCTGAGCCGTAGCTCTTTTGGACCGGTAATTGCCAATGGCTGTGGCCAGGTTATCAGACAAAATTCTGGCCCAATCTACAATGGTGGCATTTGTGGCGGAATCCAATAACGGAAGCCACTCCCATGAGAATTTGTTAATATCTGGCATTCCAAATATTCTACAGAGCATGGCAGCAGCAAAGTAGTATGGAGAGGTAAGGGAACCAGTATTGTACATACTGTGTTTATCTTTCTTGAGCGGCTCATCTCTCCTAGACCAATCTTTGGTAGTTTTTGCCAAGTCCGAATTTTCTTTTACAAATTTCTCTGTAAACTATCTGTTGTAGATTACCTATGGCTCTGGTAGATGATACATAAGCTTTAAATCCTGTGCGGCGAATGAACCAATGAGTCCTTGACCATGAACCTTGAACTGTCTATTTTTTATTTCTGTGTTATCCAATATCCATTTGACCATGTCCGTGTATGGGAGGATTCTTGGCCTTGCTCCTATCCGATGTAAGAATGAGCAAGCTAGCTCTGAGAGGGATGCTTCAGAAGAGATTTGTGAGCCTGCGACAGCTGTAACCTCCATTATTCTGGGATTCTCTTCTTCAAGCATGTTATACATGCCTTCCCACGTAGCTATTCCCGTGTCTCTGTTGCAAGCTGTGTCTGTATACAAAGGTGCCATTTTCTCTTCTTCAGAGCTCGGGGCTTTGCTTTTCTTTCCCATTTCAACCAGTGTATTGTTTTCTATAGTCCTCCGCTCTATGTGCCTGCAATTCACAAGTCAAGTGAAATTGAATGACAAGGAAGGGTGATGGGAAAGTTTTAAATGCCGCAGACATACCAAATATACCACCTTACGTGAAATGTTCTTTGAAGAGCACGCGCCCATATTCTATTAATATCTGACAGCTAACTCTTTTATTAGCATTTAAAGCGCATAACCATGTGTCAGCTTAGGGAAACTACTTTTCTTGAATAACGAGCTCGAAAGATTTGCGATGGATCGATTTTGCGATTTGCTACCACACATCGCAGATCACGAAATCACAATATCACAGAATCATAATGTCGCAATATCGCAAATCGCGAAATCACAGAATCGCAATATCGCAATATCGTAAATCGCAAGAATATTATGTATGACAAATTTTATGTTAACATGTTCTTTGCGAGATGCGATGTTGCGATTGGCGGCATCGCACGTTGGCAAATTGCTTGAAGTGTTTTAAGTAATTTATGCTGCATGCGATGTGATATTTGGTCCTTATCATTATCTTGTGAATATTGGGATTGTGTTTGTGAGGTGGCATCCTGCTATTTTCTTGCTATGTGATTTCCTTTGATAAGATAGTTTTTACCTTATCATAAACTTAGATTCTAAGAGTTTCCAAGGTGGCTTCCTAAGCTTATGATGGTAACTTTATTTGCGAGAAAGAAATGTAAATGCTACTTAAACTTCTTTGGATTTAATAACTAAGGGTCCCCCCTTTTTTAGTATTATTGCTAGTACTAAATAAGGAGGGGGGTTGTTGGTGGCCACAACAATTGGCAATTCACTCAGAAGAACCAGTTATCTCTGTGTTTGAGCTGAATTTTCTAAACTTCCGAAACATAAATTTCTCAGAAAGTTAAACTTTATTATAGAAAGATAAAGTAAATTATGCTCTAACCTGTCAATGACATTTTGTTTCAACTATTTATTTTTTTTGCACATTTTGTATTACAAATCTCTTCTTGGACTCATACATAACCCTTCAGATTAAGGGGGGGGATGTTGGACACCTAATCCTTTAAGGGTTAGTGTGGAAGCCAAATAAACTAAGGAAGAAGAGACCTTGGAATATGAAACCACAGGTCATATGAATGTACTATAAATGCATATCATTTGTTAATAATAGATGGACTCTCCTACTTATCTTTAATATCCTCTTGCTGTCATGTGTGTGTTTAACAGTTGTTGCTGCAATGTTTCTTTGACTTGTCTTGAATTTTAGCTGAAAGTCAATCTGATAATGTATTCTACAACTTCATTCAAATATTTGTTCAACTATAGATTGTTGCCACAAATCTCCATCTTCAAATTGTGCTTCATATTCTTGACTTTATTTCTGTCATATTTCTTGATAACAAAATCTGATTTCTTCTTGTGTCCATTGCTGAAAAATTGTTTCAATGCTTTCATCTTTGTCTTCAAAAATTTCCATCTCTTTCTCTTCAATTTTATCATTAGGTACTGCTACTTTTTTCTTGAACTTTGCACCTCAAGATCAATGTTAGAAATATCTTCCTTTTTCTCTGCATTGGGAGCTTCCTTCTCTTCCTATTCCTTCTGTCCCTTATCTTCCACTTCTTTCCAAACCTTTCATGCTGCAAACAAGTTGTCTTCCACTTGGTTTCCAAACACAAGTGGGCTTATCTCACTAAATAGCAACATATCAATTAGATATTTTTGTTGCATCAAGCGCAACCACTTATCACAAGTTAAATTATCTTCATCAAAGTTAACATCAACATAATTTTCATCCACTCTATTATGGGATATCTAAGCATGCATGTGCTCATTAGCAATTTCAAATTCACCAAATTCATCAGTTGCGGTTGGATCCACCAATTCACATCTCACTTTACAGTCATCATCCACATGTCTTTCGTCATAATGGGATTCATTATCATCTGCACCATCCATGTTACAATGGAGTCCTTGAGCATTTATATGCTCATGTTGTGCTTCACACATAGAGGCTTCAACTTCGCTCTTTGCAATATTTTCTGTATTTTATTCATCCATATGCATGTCTGCATAAAGGGTTTCACATTTATAATCATCATGACCATCATCCACATTTGAGTGGGATTATCCAAGCTCTTTTGTCCTCCTAAAATCTTGCTCACCTACTCTCAGATCTGCAGATGACTTCTCTAGCTTTGACATAACCTATTGATGCATGTCACTCCCCCTTACACCAAATTCTTCTTCCAAGATCTTCCATGCTTCCATGGAAGTTGTAGATTTTACTACTTTGCATAAAAACTTCTCATTCAATCCTTGTTTTATAAAATTCAATTCTAAAGTGGCACATACTTCATCATATGGGTTCTCATACTCAATTAACTCTTTGTCTCGGAGAAAAGTTAGCATTTTGATAACCCAATGATCAAAGTATTTACCATTAAACATAGGAAGTGGTAGCAAATCAAAGTTATGCCAATAGCCCTCAATTTCTTTTTTGTCTTCTTTTAGACTTCTCATTTCCTCATTGACGGCGTGAACCTATGTAAACATGACAACGATCTTTGCCTCTTCATTGCGATTCATTTTCCTAATATTCTTCAATCGCGCTTTGCGACCCATGATTGTTGTCTTTCATTTATCTTATAGCTTCTCCCCTTATTGCATGAGGCTATCTTCCATATCACCACCAAAAAAATATGGTGTTTAATATAAGTCCCCAATAAGACACAATCTTCACCCAAAACACCATCATACTTAACAAAATACCAATTTTTATTATAAAGTAATAAACTTTACAAAACACTAAACTTTTGTTCAATAATTTTTTATTTTTTTTAACTTTATAATTTTTTTTCCCAAAACCAACCTTAATAAAACCTTATTTATAAAGCTCTTTATAACTCGTAATAATAATAATAATAAAATTCTTTTAATAACCACCAACGCACCTCATCCGACGTGGCTTCCTTTAAAAACAAAAACAGTAAATTCCTTTTCTTTAAAGCTTGCCCACGTGACGGTCTTCGGCGTTTTAACTTTTAAACAACTTTGCAAATAAACTTTTTTCAAACTTTCTTGCGCTGCTCGATATTTAACAACACTTGTGCTTGACGGTGACTGTAAACCCGAATCCACACGATGAGAAGGGCAAGGGCTAACCAGCCTGCCCTCTTGCGTTGGCTCGATATTTAACAACACTTGTGCTGTAAATCTGAATCCACACAATGAGAATGGCAAGGGTTAATCAGTCTGTTACAAAGTATTAAATGCTTTGGTATATGCATATTTTAGTGGCGACAAGAGGTGCGGCTCTCTTTAATTAATATTGAGGCTCACTTCCTCGAGTACGTGACGATGGTTTTCACGGAAGCTGCTGGGGAAAAACTTGCGACTATTGCCTGTGACTTATGCTCACATAGTGTGGCTGATGCAGAATCTAGAATTTTTATTTATGTGGTTTTAGTTTTGATATCAATTTGTTGGAAAAGTAGAGAAAAAGTAACACACCAATTTACACATAATAATATAAGCTGCAACTTTTTTTTATATTGATGAACTAAATCTTAATTTCACTGGACTATAATGAATTAAACTTTTCAACTAACAACTCACCAAAATAACCTAAAATACACACGCTAAATTCCACTTTTAGTATGACTTAACTTGATTTCACAAATCAATTAAATCACTTTTGAAATTTAACCAACTCTTACATACTAGAGTAATTACAATTTCTAAATTTATTGAGAAATTTTACATTCATGAAAACCAGGTCTCTGTCTCTGTACCTTCAGGTCTAAATGTATAATAATCCCATTATTGTATTATCCATGTTGAACATTCATCTAACGAAAGGCAGGTCTCTGTAGCTTCAAGTGTAAATGTATAATAATCCCCTTATAGTATATCCAAGTTGAGTAGGTGTAAATGTATAATAATCCCCTTACAGTATATCCAAGTTGAGTATAGATGTGATTGACATAGAATCAAAACCAATCGTTGAATGGATGGTTTTCTCCCTTTGAAACATCAAATGTTAATATGATAGAGTTGTTCCATAATAGGGCAGTGAACTTCAATCACAGTCTGTGTGTTTGTAGATGAAATAAATTTAAAAGCTGGCCAACGCTTATCTTCACTTTCGTAAGCATTCTAAAAATATTCCAACTGACTAAATATTATTCTCAATCATCGTATGATCGCCATCATAGGGACATCTTCACAAAAAAAAACATACAATGACGACGACATCAAGATATCTTCTCGCAAATAGTGTTAACCATAACCTAGAACTATTATAGCATTTCATATGTTAACTTGAAGCATAACTTTTAAATCTAAAAGATAGCTTAAAATTATTATTACATCTTATATTTCTTATTATAAGAAATGCATCAAAACAATTGATTGGGTTGATATGCACTTTTACAACACAGTATGAGAGAGACACTGTAATGTTGAAAATAAATATATATATATTTTTACCTACCTTAATTTTATAAAACACTAATATTATTTATACTAAAAATTATTAATAACATTATAATAACTATAACTTAACATACTGCATAAATATGATGTACAATAACTTAATTATATAAAGTTACGGGTGATAGAAACTATTATCCTTTTACAAATCATCTCAGATGAGAATTTACCAGATCATTTTAACATTTTCAAATTTATTATTATAATTAATTATTATGTGGATATGTATTTTATTTAAAAAATATGTTTCAAAAACTTTATTTGATTATGAGTAAATTGGTGAATATGGGAAATATTTAATGTATTTCACAAATTAAATGTTAATATTTATATGCAAATTAAATATATTTTTTCAATAATTTATTTTAATTTAATTAATTAAATAATTTTTATTAACACGTGGTGCATGAGAAGTGGATTGATAATCATATTATTGAGCAAGTATTGTGACAAAAATTACAAGCTAAAAAATTTCTAAAATAAAATGGGAGTAATCTCATGATAAAAATATTGTTTATAATTATAATAAAATACTTAAAATAAATTATAATACAGTTAATTTTATGTTTTAATGTAGAAACAGAGATATTAGTGAAATGAGGTTTTTGATGTTTATAATGGATTGATCTCTATCAATATTTATTAGTTATTTAATTTATATAATTGCACTAATTATTTATTATTGAAATCTTTATTTTTTTTACTCTTTTAATCATAACTAAACCAGTAATATTTGACACCCTTTTATTTGTATATTTCAATTCTTTAATTCTTAATGGATTGATCTCTATCAATATTTATTAGTTATTTAATTTATATAATTGCACTAATTATTTATTATTGAAATCTTTATTTTTTTTACTCTTTTAAAATCATAACTAAACCATTAATATTTGACACCCTTTTATTTATATATTTCAATTCTTTAATTCTTAATGAAACCCTTTTATTTGTATAATTTATTTAATCCAAAACTGATTGAATAGTTTATTGATATAAGTGTAATTTAAATTTGAAAAGAAAACTAATTTTTCTTAATAACAAGTATCTTAATATGAATACTTATTTATTTATAAATATATTATTACTAACACTTTTTAATTTTAATTAAAATTTACTACCAATATCTTTAATATTATCAGGTTATTAGTTAGATTATTAAGACCTGGGTAAAAAAATATTACTATAGGAATATTTAATATTAAGGTTAGTAGTTAAATATTAGACCCTGGTAAAGAAGTTTGTTGGTAGGAACAAAAATATGGCTTGAATGGTATCTGATAAAATATAAATATATGGATGGTTTGGTATTTACTCAGGATAAACTGATCTTAATTGTCCTGTTCCAACCTCAATTAGCCCAATCAAATTTGATTCAGTATCTAACCCATACAAATCACCTATCTATTTTTTTTTTATTAAAATTTTAATTTGTAACATTGTAAATTAACATAAACGTATTTAATTAAAATATATGCAATTACATCGACATGATTCTTATGGAACCATCGTGATTGCAGGACTGTTATTTAAAAATACTGTGAACGTATGTGCAGTCCTCGGCCCCCAATAATCTGTCATTTCTGTTGGGAAAGGAAACATCCGTAGAACTTTTCTTGTTCTTCTCTGAGCGCTGCAATCTGATTTCTGATATTCTCTTTATTTTCCTCATTTTCACTCTTCAGTGATATCTCTAATCGTTGAACTTTTCGTTCAATACTTTTAACCTGAATTACAAGTTCAGAGCCTATGCAGTTATTAATCTTGGAAAAACCAAAAGCAGTATAGGAAAAAAAAGGAAAATGTGGTAAAATTTATAGAAAACATAATTTTTTTTTAATAAATTTTTGAATTTGGATAAATGATTTTCTGTGTGATTTTGCCGAAATCATTCTCATCATTCTCACATACTCAATTATAAATCACATCACAGAACTCAAAACTCTTTAATAAAAAGTGACTTGTTTAGTTTTTTACCTAAAATTCTAAAATATTTTTTTATTTTCAAATTTTAAAATATTCTCTAAATTCACCGTTAAAAAAAAAATTAAAATATTTCCAAAATCTAGATCAACCCTGCCAATATTACTATCACAATCATTTATAAATAAAAAATATCGCTATCATTTAAAAAAAAAAAAAATTACCTTCCGATGAGGCCAGCGGGCCAAGCCATGACGGCGACATATTTTCTTCATAACCGTGGGACATATTCGAAGTTTAGAGGCGGCTTCGACTATTGGTAGATGGAAATATTTTGCCAGCTCTGACATTTGCATTGTTCCCGTTCTCTGCCTCTGAAAATTATTTCACAGGTATCCACATGGTGATGTTCAGCCAAAACCAAATAATATAAGATACACCAGAATTTCTTCCACATCTTTTATAATTGCTGTAAATCACCTGAGCTGAGTAAGCGCTTCTGGGGATATAAGAAGCAGAACGACCGACGTTGTTATTATTGCCACTGCCATTGCGTTCGTTTCCTCTTGCATTCATATTCCAATTCCAGTAGCCCTGGCGTCCTGGAACAGTTATTCAAAAACTGATGAGTTCAGATTAATTTCTCTCCATATTTGGCTTCCAGGTCCAAAGCTATGGCGATTTGGAATCTTACCGAATGCTTGTTTTTTCTCTTTCCTGCCAATATCGGTGTTTAACAGAAAGGAGTCATAACGGAGCACACAACCTTCCTTTCTGCGCACAAAGTTATACTGTGCTATAAACTGTTTTACATGTTCTGGGTTTCTGGTTGGAAACCTAAGAAACAGAAAACATTTGACATGAGGAATCCAAAGTAATAGACCAGACGACTGGTTTGGTATAGGCTAAACAAACATTCGAAGTTACCACTCACTCAATAATTTCACAGTTCAGGCTACCTTCCTGCCCATGATCGACACTGAGCCGGCATTCGGAAACAGCATGAATAGGTTGACCGAGGTACCCATGAATTTCCAATTTTGAGTCTTGCACCCCTATGTATTTAACAAACGCATTCTCTTAGATACAATCAGCTCACTTTTACAGAATTAATTATTTGCATGTTATGCTATTAGCAGAGATTCATATCTACTTTTGGATAAATCTCTATAATCAACCAACTTTTGCAGACTATCTATCTGCATATCATACTATTAATATGATAACTAAACAAAATTAAAAACGTAGAGGTAGAAAGTTATGAGGGCAAGCTAGCTGGAAGGTAATATGAGTATATTTTATTGTTCGTTGGAAGTAATGCTTTTATATTAGAAGTTGTTAGTGGAAGGTAATATAAGTATATTTTATTGTTGGTTGGAAGTAATGTTTCTATATTATAAGTTGTTAGTGAATGTTTCAAGGTGTTATTTTAGATGTAGCTGTTATTGTTTTAGAATGAAGGTTTAGATTTGTCTAAATCACTAATTTATATCATATATAACCTCTTTATTATATATAAGATTTTTGCGTTCAATAAAATTATGAAAGTGATTTGTATAACTAAACAAAATATTTGTTATTTGAATTTCTGATAACCAAATAAAAAAAAAGAATAAAAACTTATAACTAAGAGGTGACATTGGAAGTGGAAGGTAATAATATTTGTTATTTGAATTTCTGATAACCAAATAAAAAAAAAGAATAAAAACTTATAAGTAAGAGGTGACATTGGAGGTGGAAGGTAATAATTTCAGAGTATTTATAAATTTATTTATCACAATACAATATGAGGATTGCATATGAAGAGATGATTTTTAAATTTTAGGAAAAGATGAAAACCCTCTAATCAGAAATCATAATATTATGAGTATTGGAGTTGCATTTTTTAATTTAGAAAAAAAATGAAAATCCACAAATGGTAATATTATATGAAGATTGGAGCTGAAGATATGACTTTTAAATTTAAAAAAAAAAATATGATAATAACAAGAATGAAGACTCAAGCATTTTATTTATTTAAAAAAAAAACTAAACTGTGATTAAGAATGATAATGACAAAAGTAAGGTGAGAAATAGAAGTTCATGGTAACGTTGTAACATTGTAAATGTATTTGTACTGAACTGTCACTATGAATGATAATGACAAAAGTGTAAGGTAAGAGATAGAGAGATTCAGGGTGAAGTTGTAACATCGTAAATGTATTTATCATAAAATGGTGTGGAAATAAAATATTTATTGTTCATTGAAAATTAAACAAACTTGGAAATAGAACAGATTATCATAAAATAAAATGGTGTGGAAATAAAATATGTATTGTTCGTTGAAAATAAAACAAACTTGGAAATAGAACAGATAATAGCAGTGGAAATGATAATGACAAGAGAATAAAGTGAATCATAAAAATTTTGAAAATATAATTAGGTAGCATTTTTGTTTAGATAACAATAGAGATTTAGGTGTAACATTTTTTTTAGATAACAATAAAGATTTAGGCGACAGATATCAAGTTTTAGGATTTTAGGTATTTAGTATGTTTTTTATAAAATATAAAAT
>APFE030028869.1:0-27773 GCA_000404065.3 Pinus taeda
CAAAAATGTGAGATTTTAGTTTTCAGATTTCAAGATTTTCAGAATTTTGGGATCCATGCCTAACTAAGTTCACTGATCTACAGTTCTCAACACTTTGCGCACAAAATATTGTCCCCAGTTGAGGCAGATGTTGTAGCCCAATCTGAAACAACTGAAATATTAAAATTCTTAAAAAAAAGTTCCAACACATGATTAAACTCGTAAAATTTGATGTCACTTGATAATATTTGTTGAGAGCTCTACAAAGGGAAGACATTTTTGCTTTTATAAAAATGATGAAATGCTTCAAATGTTTGGAAAAGGGGACAATTTTATGGGAGCTATTTAATTTCAGTGAGCAAGACAAAGCAAGGTATTGTGAATATGAGGCTACAAGAGCGTACCTATTGTACAATGCGACAACTTGAGAATTGAGCCACAACTAATATATGGGTTGAAATGTCCTTTTTATTCGAAAAACGTGGAATGTATCTGCCATCTGTATAACGAATGCAACTCAGCATGAAAAGGAGCATGGGTATGTATGTTGAATACATTAAAGGTGAATTTTTTTTATTTCTTGCATATGCGCTTTTATTGGTTGCTGCAGGAGAAGAACGTCGCCATGTGGGATCAAATATGCAGTGTCCAAAGATCTATTCATTTTTCCACTACTCGTGGTTTGGAAATTGGAGTACGCTCTATAAATGATGACCTAGAGTATTCTGGTACATCACAGGAAAATGATGATGCAGTCCATGGAGGTAACAGTGAACTCATAGAGCTTTCACAAGGGGATCTATCGACACTTCCTCTAACCCTCTTCAGATTTGCATTTTTACTTGAAACACCAGTTTGAAACTACCATTGAGGAAGTCATTGAAGATGAAACTTTGGCAGTTGTTCCTTGCTTAGAGAGAATTTCTTATCTAGAGACAAGCCTCCTTTTTCTTATTGAGAAATATAAGGTAGATTTTTCATAAGTGAACCTGGTTCATAAATGCTTACTTGAAATTACTTCTAATTATGAAAACTTGTTGAAAAAGGAACCTACAATTTCTTTGGATGTGTTCCTTAGAGAAGTCTTTGTTGGAAAGGAACTATCTTATTCAAAGATGGGAACAAATCCTTAAGAATGTTGATATGCCAACATCTCTGTGATCAACTTATCAAAAATCTTAGATTGAATGGCTCAGTAGAGCACTAATGCAGGCCTAACAAAATGCAACCTGTTTTAACCATGAAATTGAGAATGCTCAAAGAATCGCTTACTTATCTGCCTTTGAACTAAGGAGTTACCTTTATTCTGCAATAATGAGGTATCATTATTATGTTGATAAAAAAAATAAGGGTTCTCAGGCGTCAAATGTTAAATGCATTTTGTGATAAAACAGAGAAAAATTTCAACAATCCGTGATTTGGGTTTTGTGCAGAAAGGCCCCAATTGACATTACCGTGATAAATTTCCAGAAATTTGAAGCGATTTTACATATTTTCTGAGTTCCTTCAAACACTAGTTTTCATAAAAATGCCCTGCACACTACGGACGACTGAATGGAATTCGATTTGTGTATTAGTAATTTGCCTTTTCATTTTTTTGCAAAGGGAAAAGGTAGGAATATGAACATCTTAAATATACTAGGTTGGGCGAACAATAATTCATTCATGCTGCAAGCTTTCCAATCAAAATGCACAGGAAATTATAGATGACATATTTAACTGCAGTAGGGCTAACGGCGGTGAAATGTGCTACCCAGAACTACATGGATCATTTGATTGGAAATATAACTGACTGGTTCTGTGTTTATTAATGGAAAAACATAATCAATACATTCATATGAAAAAAAAAAAAGTATTGCCTTTGTGCACCAAGACAATATCATACATGGAAACCTGAGTATAGAAGAGAATATTTTGTTTAGTGCAAAATGCAGGCTTGCTGTTAATATGCCCAAAAAAAAGAGATGAAGTTTTAGTAGTTGAACAATGGGGTTGCAATCTGTACGAGATTGCTTAGTTGGTACATTGGTATTCTTAGATGATCCAACGTTTGACTTATAAAGCACGTCTTCACATGTCAAAAAGGAGGGAATGCAAGGTGGAGGGAGAGGTATTAAAATGATGGATATTTTTTTTTCCAATCAACGGTCCATAGCATAGCATTTTGTGGTTAGATACATGAAGTTACGGGAGGACAAAATGCACAGCAAGTAAGACGGAGATTATGAAAAAGCATCCATCTAAAGATCTATGGCCAACATCATTTACGATATCACCCTCCTCACCTCAAAAAACCGCCTAAGGTGCCCCCATGAAAGAGTTCCCTATGATTTTTATGGACATGAATGTGATATTATTCGAGCCCACTCGCTCCTCCTTTATTATCACTATTGCTGACGTATGTGTATTCTTTAGTTTTGGGTCGAAAACCCAAAATTATGTTATCAGTGGAGTAACTTTTAAAATAAGTATAATAATTAATTTATATTAATATATAATATTTAAATGTAAATTTAAAAGGAGGAAAGACAATTTTTATAGCTGAACCAATTTCCAAAAACATCAAAACCATTTTGTAACTAATTAATAATTATTGCATTTTGTAACTAATTAATAATTATTGTTGGCTTATGACGGAGGGTGATAAAAAGAGGGAAAATATATTTTGAAGGGGTTTGGAAGGGCACAATCATGTATGACTCACAATGTAAACAAAGTATTCTTTCTGAAATCTGAAGATGAAATTGTTATTTGATTTCAGCATTAGGAAGTTTCAGTGATTTGTTTTCTCTTGAGTTTCAACATTTAAATTTATGTATTTTCCTCTCTTGGATAGTGTAAGATGCAATTGGTGCTTTGGTTTAGTTTTTGATGATTTTACTTAATTGTACTCATTAAAATTAATCTTGGATCCCTTAATGAAGCGCTCCACATCCAGGAATTTCATTTATATTTTTTTCAGTATTAAATTATTATTTCTACAGAGTTAAAACATATATTATTAATTGCCTACGCCAAAACTGTGTCTCTTCTATTTTATTCTTTACACCTCCACCTTGCAATTCCCATAACCTCTCTAGCCATTCTACTTAGGAAATCCAGGACCCCAGAACTAGAATCTTTGCTTGCTAGTCTTCATGGCTTGCTCTTCCTTCGATTGGCTTCAAATTGTTTTTAATTAATTTGAAGATGTCTCGGGCAGAGATTCCCCACAACCAAGAATTGTCCCCTGAGATATACAACATCTTTTGGCGTCATTGTTAGGGATCAGAGGCACAAAATTGATTTTCCATGGGTATTAAGGTTTTATTTCTTGATGGTGAGCAAGATTTAGATACATAGGTTGGTTGTTTATTATTCACTTGGTGAATCCACTAGTGAAAAACTTCACTAGAGAAGAAATCTTGCTCGCAAGAAAATGAGGAAGCAACAAAGAGAAACGAGGTATCAAACTTTGAGGTTTTTGAAGGAATCTCTATGTTTTCTTAGCACTTCTATTGTATATTTCCCCTTGCATATTACAAAGATTATTTCTTGCCTCTTATTCTCAAAATATTATAACACTCATAAAGTACATTTTTTTGTTGAAAAATGAAGACCTCCCTTCTTCATGTATTATTGATCTTGACACAATTTTATCTCCTAAATATGAGAGGAGAGATGATTGTTGCATTGCAATTCCTGAAGATAATCAGTCACAGTCCATTGCTTTGGGAGATATAACTTTGCCTTATAAACAATCCATTGCTTTTCAGCTTGGAGCGAAGGCGACCTTTAAGCCTTTGGTGCTGCCTACAATTCTTCATCTGTATCCTTCGAAAATTTCTGCCATGTTTCTCTGGAGAGAATGATGACATTACAACTAAACAACATGTCTTAGAATTTGAGTACTTTCTAAACAAATTTCAAATTATTTATGAATATATGGTTTTGAGGTTGTTTTGTTATACATTAAAACAGGAAGAGTCAGCAGTGGTTCCAATATTTAGAAGCAAGTAATTCGTGGTAAATTTTTCAAGATATCTTTCTTAGATATTGAGGCAAGCACAAGTCATATGAAAAACACCCCTTGAAATTATATACTATCAGGAGGCAGAGCAGTGAATTAGTCACTGAGTTTAATAGGAGGTTTCAAAAAATTTATTTCAGTATGGCAAAAGAAATTTGACCTCTTGAAGTTGCCGCTATGGTGTACTATTCAAAAACATATCCTATTGACTTCGCCTTTTATCTCAAGGAGAGAAAGCCTTGCACTTTGACGCTGATGTTTATTTATGCATAATACATTGAAGATAATTTATGGGCCTGTGGAAATCTTTCTTATCATATTGAAAGGAAAAATATTGTTGAAGACAAGAGGGTCTGTCAAGAAAACAACGAAAATGATCTGCAAGAAAATGCAGGTTTGGAGGTAAGCAAGGATTCAAAAAGTGGGCAGAGGATTTCCATATTTTTGAAGAGAAAGAATTCAAGTATTTTGAGAATTTAAATCAACAATTCCTTGCGAAAAATGAACAACACTTTGAAGTCCTGGTAGATAATTATAATCATTATGATTTTAGTAACTTTATGAATAAAGGAGAATCCAATGTAGGTTCTTAAGTGTTAGTATAGGAGGACAAAGATTTTTGTCAAGAACTGGTATTACATGAAAAACATCAAGATCATGGGGCACAAACTTTGGATTTTTCTTTTCAACCTAAAAGATTGTCAGCAGAAAACAACAATCAAGTTCCTCACTTTCAAACCCCGAAAGTGGAGTTTGTGCAACAAACATTGCAAATAAAAAATTCCTTTAAAGATCTAGTAGCTGATTATATGACGTTTTTCTTTGGTCAACAACAAATATCATTTCTCGGGTATGTGCTAAACTTTTTTTCTGAAAATATTTTATGGTGCATAACAATTTTAGTTTATGAATCCCAGCAGTATGGAGCTACAAGGTCCAATACTCAAATGATGACATGGTTCCACAAGAAGGTGGATTTCACCTTAAGGACTCCAACCATGTATATAATACAAACTGTACATAAATAAGCTCAATCAATGAGCATTTTATTTTTCAATTGCAGTTTTCAGTTCATTTTATTTGGTGAATAAGGGTGTCAATCTCAGCTGGAAATAATTTTGGAAGGGTTTTAGATTTCAAAAATGTGAGATTTCAGTTTTCAAGATTTTCACAATTTTGGACTCCATGCCCAACTAAGGCCATTGATCTACAATTATCAAAACTTTGTGCGGAAAGTGCTGTCCCTAGCTGGAGCTAGATGTTGTAGCCCAATATGGTACAGCGAAAATATTAAAATTCTTCAAAAAAAGAAGTTCCAACACAGGATTAAAATTGTAAAATTTGATGGCACCTGATAACATTTTCTAACAACTCTACAAAAGGAAGACATTATTTCTTTTATAAAAATGATAAGAATGATGAAATGCCTCATGGTTTCCTTTCAAATGTTTGGAAAAAGGGACATTTTTATGGGAGTTATTTAATGTCTTTGAGCAAGCCAAGCCAAGGCATTGTGAATATGAGCCTCCCTATTGTACAATGTGCCAACTTGAGAATTGAACCACAACTAATATAAGGGTTGAAATTTCCTTTTTATTCAAACAATGTGGAACATATCTGCCATTTGTATAATGAATGAAGCTCAACATGAATAGGAGCATGGGTATGTATGTTGAAGGCATTAAAGAGGAAGTTGTTTTATTTCTGCATATGCGCTTTTATTGGTTGCTGCAGGAGAAGAACATTGCCATGTGGGATCAAATATGCAGTGTCCAAATATCTGTTCATTTTCCTACTATTGGTGGTCTGGAAATTGGAATATGCTCTATAAATGGTGACCTAGAGCATTCCAGTACATCACACGGAAATGATGATGCAACCCATGGAGGTAACGGTGAACTCAGAGAGCTTTCACAGGTGGAGCTATCGAGACTTCCTCTAACATTAATGAAAGCCTATTCAAAATTTCATTCTGACTTGAAACACCAATTTGACACTACCATAGAGAAGTTGATAACTTCCATTGAGGAAGTCATTGAAAATGAAACTTCGACAGTTCTTCCTTTCTTGGAGAGAATGTCGTATGTGGAGACAAGCCTCCTTTTGCTTATTGAGAAGTATAAGGTAGCTTTTTCCCAAGTGAAACTAGTTCATAAATTCTTACTTGAGCTTTCTTCTAATTATGAAAACTTGTTGGAAAAGGAACCCACATTTTCTACGGATGTGTTCCGAAGAGAAGTCTTTGTTGGAAAGGAACCACCTTATTCAAAGATGGGAACAAATCCTTGAGAATGTTTATATGCCAACATCTATGCGGTCAGCTGATCCAGAATTTCAGATTTAATGGCTCAGTAGAGCACTAACGCAGGCCTAACAAGATGCCTCTTCTTTGGAGCATGAAATTGAGAATTGTCAAAGAATTGCTGACTTATCTACCTTTGAATTGAGGAGTTACCTTTATTCTGAAATAATCAGGCAACATTATTATGTTGATAAAAAAGGCAGGTTTCTCAGGCGTTGAATTTTAAATGCATTTCTCCACAAATAGAGAAAATTTTCAAAAATCCGTGATCTGGGTTTTGTGCAAAAAGGTCCCAATTGACTTTCCATGTAGGAAATTTCTAGAGATGCGAAGTGGTTTTAGATATTTTTCGATTTTCTTCCAACACTAGTTTTCATAAAAATGGCCTCCACAGTATAGACGACTCATTGGAATTCGATTTGTATATTAATAATTTTCCTTTTCGATTTCGTGCAAAAGCTAAAAGGTAGGAATATGAGCATATTAAATATACTGGGATGGGTGGACAATAGTTCCTTCATGCTGCAAGCTTTCCTATCAACATGCACATGAGATTATAGATGGCATATTTGACTGCAGTAAAACTAATGGCGGTGAAATGTGCTACCCAGAACTATATGGATCATTTGATTGCGGTAAAGCTAATGGCGGTGAAATGTGCTACCCAGAACTATATGGATCATTTGATTGGCAATACAACTGGATGTGGTGTGACTAGTTCTATGTTTACTAATGGAAAACCAAAATCAATACATTCAATGTTCATACGAAAAAAAGTATTGGCTTTGTGCCCCAAGACAATATCATATGGAAACGTGACTGTAGAAGAGAATCTTTTGTTTAGTGAAAAATGCAGGCTCCATGTTAATATTCCAAAAAAAGGGAGATGGAGTTTTATTAGTTGAACATGTGATTGAAGCATTGGAGTTGCAATCTATATGAGATTCATTAGTTGGTATAGTGAAAATGAGAGGGATCTCTAGAGCACAAAGAAAACGTCTAAATGTTGCGTTTGAGCTGGTTATGGAACCATCTCTTTTGTTCTTAGATGAACCAACATCTGGTTTAGACAACGCATCGTCGCAGATCAAAAAGGAGGAAACACAAGGCAGTGAGGTATTTAAATGATGGATACTCTGTTTTCCAATCGACAGTCCATACCATTTTTGCTTAGATACATGAAATTACAGGAGGACAAAATGTACAACAATTAAGAAGGACAGTGGTTCAGTAAGTGGATTCCAAAAACCGGAGATTCCTATTTCCAACCCCATAGAAAAGTAAATGCTGCCTGACATGCAAGGCAAATAGCTTTAGCCCTCTCTCTCCACTATTTGCCTTGCATGTCAGGCAGCATTTACTTTTCTATGGGGTTGGAAATAGGAGTTTCCGTAGTTCTTTAGATGGATGGTCAACTCCTATTTCCAACCCCATAGAAAAGTAAATGCTGCTTGACATCTAATGTAAATAGCTTTAGCCCTCTCTCTCCATGCTGCTATCTCGATTCGCGTGCTGTGAGAGAAAAGGCTAAAGCTATTTACCTTGCATGTCAGTCATCATTTACTTTTCTATGGGGTTAGAAATAGGAGTTTCCAACAACTACGGCTAAGATCATTTATGATATCACCTTCCTCACCTTAAAAACCCGCCTGAGTTGCCCCCGTGAAAGAGTTTACAATTTTAATCAAGTTCCTTACGATTTTTTGGGACATGAATGCGATAGTATTCAGGCCCACTCGCTCCTCCTTTATTATGACTAGTGCTCACTTATGTGTATTCTTCATTTTTGAGTCGACAACCCAAAATTATGTGAGTAACTTTTGAATAATGATTATATATATTTTATTTTATTATTTAAATGTAAATCTAAAAGGAGGAAAGACAATTTTGAAACTTATCAAAACCATTTTGTAACTAATTAATAATTATGGTTGGCCTAGGAGGTAGGGGATAAAAGGAGGGAAAATATATTCCGAAGGGGTTCGGTAGGGAACAATCATCCATGACTACCAATGTAAACAAAACATTCTCTTTGAAATTTGAAGTTGGAATTGCAATTTAAATCCAGCATTGGGAAGTTGCAGTGATTGTTTTTCTCATATGTATTTTCCTCTCTTGGATAATGTAATATGCAACTGGTGCTTTGGTTTAGTTTTAGATGAATTAACTTAATTACACTCATTAAAATTAATCTTGAAGCCCTTAATGAAGTGCTCCACATCCAAAGATTTCATTTATATTTTCTCAGTCTTACATTATTCTTTCTACAGAGTTAAAGCACAGATTCTTAATTGCCTATGCCAAAACCCCGTCTCTTCCATTTTCTACTTTACACCTCCACCCTGCAATTCCCATAGCCTCCCTAGCCATTCTACTTTGGAATGGTAGGGTCTCAAAACTTGAAGTTTTTCTTGCATGCCCTCGTGGCCTTTCCTTCCTTCCATTGGTTTCAAATTGTTTTTAATTAATTTGAATATGTCTCGGGAATGAGTTCCCCACAACTAGGAACTGTCTTATGAGAGATACAACAAGCCACATGGAGAAGAACTTGGTCTTATGTCCCCTTGGTTAAGCAATTCCTACACTTGTTTCTTTATCTCCTCCATCTCAATAGCTGACAACATGTACATACCAATATTTGGTAAGGGAGCATCCCACTGTAAGTGAATTTCATGTTGGATCTCACACTTTGGAGGCAAATCCCACTATAGTTGAAAACAATCCCACTATAGTTCCTGAAAAATCCCATTATAGTTAAAAACAATTTCATAAAATTATTTTTTATGAGTGGGATCACAACCTTGGAAATATTTAGATGTCTCCACATATTTTTCTCTCACAACCATGAACATGCACCCTCTGTTGGAATTGATCAATCTTTTCATATGACCTGCATTTACAAGACTTGCATTGATCTTGGCATGATGAGCTCTAACAATGTATTCCACCTCATCTTTCATGAGATTATACTTGTTTTCATGGTGAAAGAAAACAAATTTCCTGACATACAAATGATGGAATCCCGAATACAATATCACATATATCCAAAGGTACAACATCAAGTTCAACCTCATCTCCTAGTTTGGATGCAATCACAAATTTAGCTCTACACTGTTTGGTTAGATGTAATTTGGATTTGTCACACACCCAAGCAAGAGGGTAGGTTTTTGGATGAGGCTTGGTCTCCAACCTTAGTTTCTTAATCAAGGATTATGAAATCAAGTTTACTTGTGAGCCAGGATCAAACGAAGTTTCCATTTTAGTATGCTTCAGCACAACTCTAATGTGGAACAATTTAGTCCTCTTTTGTTCATTAACAAGAGACTCATTTGAAGAACTTGTACTTGCGTGAAATTGAGAATTTTCATTAGCATGAAGAGAAAGGTTACCTTGTATGTCCATTGTTGTGATCTATGTCTTGTCACCAGAGTCGGATCCAAGATCCTGTTGTACGGTTGCTATCATATTTTGCTTTCCCTTTCCACCAAATCTCTTTGGCTTTAAATCTGGATGCAACTTCCAACATTGTTAATCATCACAACATTCCTTCTTGCAATGTGTGAAAGATGGATTTTCTCCTTCTTATTTTTTGGTTGTAGTTTCCTTCTTATAATTTCCCTTGCATTTTCCTTTGAACTTGCCATTATGAGGTTTGAAAGATGATTTCTTGGGTTGATCTTCTTTGTCATTCTTTCCCCTGATTTCAAGGTGAATGCCATTCACACTGACTGCATCAATAGTAGTAGGCTCAAACAAAAACAAAGAATGTCTGATGTAACTATGTAAAGCACTAATATACGTTGTTACATTTTCCAATGAATCAAGTGAAATTCTCAAATTTAAATCTTGTTTTCTAAACTCTTCTGTGAAGATTTGTACATTTTGACCATTTCTTTGTCTCAAATATTGACATTCCATTAAAGCCTTTTGTCGATAAATCAAAGGATATAATTGATATTTTAATGTAGAAACAAAATTAGACCAAGAAGAAAGGAGATTACCCAAGTTTTTGCTACCATTCTGCAACTTTCTCTCCCACCAAACGAGAGCGGGGTCACTCGGCCAAAGAGATGCTAATTGGATATTGGCCTCATCTTCCTTGATATACTGAATCCAAAAATAGACCTTGATTTGTCTAATCCAATTGTTTAACTTCTTTGCATTACATTCTCCATTATATATGGGAAAAACACACTTTACATCTAGCTTAAAAATGGAGTTTTAGATGCATTCCTATGATGCCTGTTAGAATGATGAGAAGAGGAAGAAGAATAATTTTCACTGGAATATAGAGAGGAAGGAGGTTCTTCTCCTCCACCTCGATGGTTTACCAAGGCATGATAATTTGGCTCTTTCTTCTTAGGCTTATCTGTTTCTCATCCTCTGCAAACAATTTGTCCACTTTCTATGTCATGGTGAAGAAGATCTTGCGATAATTTCGCTCTTCCTCCAATCGAGCTTCCTCATCTACCATGTTCCATCTTCGTGCTACACATCCCACTTTGGGATCAAAGGATTTTATTTTTCCTTCACCTCTTTGGAGCCTGTTCCTAGTTAGCATTCACTCATGCAATTTGCATCAAGAAGACTTGCTCTGATACCAAACTTGATCCAAATCTTTTACTTCAAAGATGCATACAAAATTTCATTTAAGAGACAACGTAACTAACATAAACACATAAAATAAGATGAAATCAAAGGCAACCATGATATCAAAGGCACACAACAACTTGATAATGAAGTTCACCTAGTGTGGGCTACGTCTCTGGGCCTTGCTCAATGTGAGGAGGCCTATTTCATTAATTGGCAAAAAAATCAAATTACAAGAAATTACAAATTACACCTTATACCTCCACTTCCAGGGATGGCCTAAAAATGTAGACCTCTGCTAGAGAAATAGACTACACAGTTGGATTCCTGGCGGAAGATCGTGACAAAATGACTATAAAGGTGGCCTAGTTTTTTGTAGGTGACCTCTAGAGCTCTAGGGAATCTTTTATATTCCTTGTAAGATTCCCTTATAGGAATATTCCAAGAATATTTTGGGAATATTATGGGAATCCCATCTCGAACTACGTGTGCACAAGACCTGTGCTGGGTTCCGTGGCACTCGTCTCGCCACACGACCTCTTCCCCCCAGCGCTATATTGAATGACATTTAAATATTCATGGGATGATGACATAAACAAATTTGCATCGCTCACGCAGTGGTGGCGGGTGGAAAGTTGGGCCATTAGTCGGTGGAGGTCACGAGGTCGACCCCTCGCCCAACCTATTAATTACATATATTTGTAGCACGATTGTTAAACGTTTTTTGGTGTTGTTTTTGAATTAGGTTGGTGCCAGCAAAAACATTGGGCAGGTTCAACTCCTGTCGCGGACGATGATTGTTTTGATATATATATACAATATAATTCCACCATTTGGTGATTTTCCGATCAATAGCACCGATCAACGGGGTTGACTGCTTGCTGGCCAACGTCTAACTATTTTAAAATCTTATTATTTTAATCCTCCAACGACCCGGTTTTTGGCCAACATTTTAGGGGTCACTGTGTATTTTAAGTAGGCAACAAATTCTACGACACTAACCACTAGACCAGTCCAAATTTTCACTTCCTTAGCATATTTTAGAAATGCTGACTAGGCTGCCATGTGTCGCATCTTGATTGGTTCATACGACTAGGTGGCTAGCTGGTTTTTCTGTGCTTTGAGGACTTTGAAAATTTGGCCTCTTGGGAGCCTCCTAGATCAAGAGTTTAACTTGAATGTTTAGGGCTTTTAGAACCAAGCATAGAAACCCTGAGGCATCCCTTTGTGATCATTATTTAACTTGCATGATATTCAGGTATCATCTCGCTCAAGTTCATGATGATGCTCGTAATGGTTATATTAAACCTCTGGTATTTGATCTTGTTCATTCTTTCACCACCATGGCCCCAGCCTCCTATCCTGTTGATTCAACTCCACCATTAGTTGAGGCGTTAAGGTAGGATGACAACGAGACATATTTTAAAATGCCATGGTCACTCTATTCAGAGAATAGCCAAGTTTTAATTTCTAAAATCTTAATTTCTTTCCAAGATACCAGGAATATAGCAAAGCCTCACAATATTAAGCATAACACTGAAGCTCCTTGGCCAGAAACCTAGCATGTTCAACCTGCACACAAATAGGGAATTGATTAGATGCAACAAAATTAACAGGATATGGAGAAGGTAAAGAAATTGCAAAGAAAATTTTCCAGATCCTGAAGGATCAGGCATATGGTTTCTCCAGGGACTATTTCCTTGGTTGACTTGGAAACTAAGCTCGAGCCTTCTCTGGAAATAAATAAGTCTCATTCTCAAGATCCTTTTCTAGGTCATCGTAATACTCCAGATTATGTTGACTCTTCCTTAGGAAACCCTCACTTAGATGATTTAAATGTTAATACATATTGGAAATAGTTGTATTTAATCACTATTCCTCATCTGGAACATCTAATTAGCCAACTAGTTTATGAAAACAATAAGTTAAGGGCTTCACTCAAGAGAAAGGATAAATCCAATGAACAAAAATCATCTAGTGTTGAAGGTAAAATTAGATCCAAGGATACTCACATTGTGATAACTTATATGAATCTTAAGATTACCATTTCTTTGGAAATGGAGCAATTTAATGTAGGAAAATAGTGAAGTTGTTTTACTTATGCTTGGAAAAATATTACAGGGAATATTTTTTTGATTTAATTTTTTAATTTGGAATAAAAGGGCCACTACAAAATCATACATTTTGTAGCAACCCCATTTGAGTCTTTTATTTCGTATTTCCTCATCTTAGTTTGTTTCTTTAACAAGTTTTCCACCTTGGCGAGACAATTCTCTCAGATATCATGACTCGGATACATGAAGATGCTCTATGCTCATTGCTAAACCTGTATGGGAATCCTATCTACTGGTGTCTGATTTTATTTACTCATTCGACCAAGATGGCCTGAACATGAAACAATTCTCTTTATTTTCATAACTGGATGATTTTAAAACCATTTTTAGTTTTTCTTTGGGATTCTAAGGTTGAAGGCCTTTAGTTATATATACTCCTCGATTTAATTGTAAAGGTAGATACTTGTGGTACTATAGGGAAGATTTTAGACAAAGAATTACTGCTATATTTTAACTGTCGAAATGTTTTAATATAACTACATAGATCTCACTGTGCTTAATCTGGTTCTTTACTTTTGATGCTTCCATAGTCAAATAATTGTCGTCTTTATTTTCTTGTAACTATTTCTTGGAATCTAGAGGGTAAATATTGTTTATTTAATGGTTTCGTTCCTTGAGAAAACAATTATGTTTATTATATTCCTCTGTCCATTTCAGCATTTATTTGATTTGCGATCATTTCACATCAAAAGTATTCTTTAGTGACTTATGTCCACAAGAGTTATTGGTTACACATTATTCTAATTTGGATTTCTGTGAATGTCTGCTAGATTTTGGAATTAATAGGAAATGTTACTTTTTTATATGTAAGTTGATGACAATGTTTTCATTGTAGATGATATTTTATTTTCCATCCTTGCTTTTGTCTATGGTTAATTGATTGTATTCATTAACCAGAAATCAAAGTAAGTTAATATTATAGAAGGTATATCATTTACAATTTTTCTTCTATTATGTTACACTTGTCCAAATAATTATTAAAATAGTATATTTGTTAGCTTTCACATCTATTTCTTAATGGAAAATCTTAGTAATAGACATTGTGACCTATGTTTTCTTTTAGGATAAGGAACCTGTAGGTTAGAAGTCACCTACTATGTGATTTATTGCATTAAGGAATGATTTCAAGTTTAGTTCATAGTTGCATTTAGGAGTGTCATTTCATTTTATAAACACAATTTTTTTAGAATTATTTCATAAGTGCATCAATTTTGAGACATCTATGCAATGTTTTGGTCTTCTTCATTTGTTGTAATATAATTGTATATGTTCTATCATATTTTTATTATGTAACAACACTTATGGTATTATTTTTCTTTTAATTCTAATTTCTAAATGTAATTATAAATTACAATTCCTTAGCATTTCTTTAGCTTGTTAACAATGAAATAACCAACCTTTCTTTTTCACAAATATCACAAATTTAGGTTGTTTGAATTCATTTGAACTTATAGAACTAGCACAATAACTTTGTCATAATTTATTTCAATTATAATTAGTGTTTAATTAGTTTAGTTTAGCATAAAATGTCATAGTTTAGATTAGTTTACATTAGGAATTACTTTCCCTCTATTCAATCCTTCACAAGAAGAAAGGATCCTAGTCTAATAGAGCCTATAAACATGTCAAGGGTATCTATACCAAATGGCTTGTGTTGTTAAAGAGCCTCGGTTTTGGCTATTCATCCCTTGTTGACTTAGGTGTATAATGGATGAGTCAAAAAAATTGTGCTAAAAGGAGGGAACATATGTCTTTGACTCTAAATGTCAAAAAGTGGTCATAAAAATCAAAATGTTAGATAACCCATTAAAGCTAGGATTCACATTGATCCACCTCATGTTGAGACTTCAGATAGTTCTTAGCCACCATATGTGCAGACCCACAGTAATCCTACCATGTTTATTCGACCTTATACACCAGAAAAGATTGAAAAGGACCTACAAATATCTCAATAAATCATTTCTCGCACTCAAGAAAGAATTGAGCAAACTTCTTCTCTCCAAAAAGCCTTTTCCTCACTCTTAGTCACACCCCTTGACTTGCACATACAAGAACCTTCAGTGCTTGAAAAATGTGAAATTGTACCTCAAACTGCTATTATAGTTAACAATCGATTACATGATATCCTTAATTATAATTAAAGTAACCAACCTATCTGAAATACCTAAAGGAGAATCTAGTTAACCAACTTCGTTTGGAGGATTTGATTCTCCACCTTTTCCACTAACGTCACCTTCATATTCAGGAAATTCTTCCACTGAAGAGAACTCCTATGACTCCTCTAAATATGAAGGATATCTTAGGATGGAATAAAATCAGGGTGACAATCAAAATGACCTTGCCACTCCTTGGCTGGACTAGGATGTTGTAGTTGTCCTAGGAGTGTAACATCCTATCCCAAGAAATCCTCATAACTTTTTACTGAAATTTGATCCTAATTCAAAGCAAAATGTTGAGGATCATGTGAAAGAATGCATGCTTGCGATAAGACAAAAGAGTGTTTTTCATGAGGATGTAGTATATAAAGTGTTTCCATATATGTTTGAGGGAAAAGCCATTATGTGGTGTTTTTCTCAACTTCCTCAGAGCATAGTTTCATGGGCACAATTTGAGTCTAAATTCCTGGAGAAATTTGGGGATGAAAAACCCCCTGAAGTCTTAGTTGATGAATTGTCTACCATGAAAATGTAGAATAAAAAGAAAGTAAAGGACTTTAACATTAGATTAATGTCATTAAATAATAAAATCCCTATTGAGTCCTTGCCTCCTCAAAATATTTTCATTGCTTATTATTGTTATAGACATTTTTGGGCACTGCAACCCCAATCATAAATGTCCATGAACTGAGGGCTCCTAAGTCCCTAAAAGTGTTGCTTCACTACCTAAAGGAACAAGGTCAGTTGATTACATCATCTCCCAGAAGGTCCCCACAGAAAACTGCTCAGAAATGGTCAAAACTGGACCATACTAAATGCCCAGTGCAGAGGGTGCGATGCATATCACCTTCCCAGTGTAGAGGGTGTGATGCATATCACCTTCCCAGTGCAAAGGGTACGATGCATACTGGATGGCCCCTCTGTAGGGTGCGATGGGTGAGAATGGACAAATGGCAGAGACAGTTTGCGAGGTGGATAGAATCTTCTAGAAACTTCCCCTCTGACACTTGCCTCTTTGATTTCAAGCAGGGATGAGTAAGAGATCATCAATATCCAAGTGGAATCAAGAATTATCAGAGAGAGGACACTAATCAAAATCTCAGAAGCTGACTCACCCCTACAATCATCTATATATGGATCCCTCATCACAGAGATCCAGGGGGCTAGAATCTTGTATCTTGTAGAGAAGTGTTGTTGGTTTTCTGGTGTAACATCATAGTGTTGGGTGATCTAAGCTTTACTTGAGGTGAAGAAGGGCTTTCTTGCTGGAGGATGATGCTGGGTCAGAACAATTGGTTGTAATTCTCTTGTTATTCTTGATATTAATAAAGCTATTTAAGTTTTCCTCCACATTCGTGTATGTTTGATTGTATATGAATTTGTGTGGTTAATACATATCTGGTCCTGTGTTTTTTTATGAATATAGATCTCTGTTCTTCGATAGTATTATGCTGCTTTGATTCCACAGGTGCTCTGTGAAGCTGTGTAGACAAAGAAGGAGTGGCAAAGATCTATCGAGAAGGAGAGGAACCGAGCAAGGAACCAAGCGCAAGACAAAGGTTGGTGTCCTCTGTTCCCCTCTTGTCTATTTTTCATAAAGGAAAACGAAAGTAGTTTTAAGTTGTTTGTTTCTAAGATAGCTTCCAGTCTTAGTGGGAATAACAACTCTAAGTGGACACTATTCCCGGTAACAAAATGGCGACTCCACTAGGGAGCGAATAGATTGTTTGTTAGTCTATTTTTGTTTGTTTTATAAACTTACAGACGGAGCTTGAAGTCAAGCCAGCTAGCCTTCAAACTGCATTTGCTATGCAAGTGCAAAGTAGATCAATGCTGCTTCAGTCTATCTGCGGGTTTTGTTTATAAATTGAACAATCGATCTGCAAACACTCTAATTGACCTAAGTGGCGGCTCTAGTAACCTCCTTAGATCAACCCCTGTGATTTCTATTTACTGAACATCACTTACTCGGCCTAAATCCCTGAACTGAACTGCAAATTGTGATCAAAGATTGGATAAAAGTCTCACACTGGTACCATCGCACCCTCCCTTCAAGGCAGTCTGTATGCATTGCACTTCCCGTGTGCAGTAGGTGCGATGTATACTGGATTCCTTGTGTGACAGGTGCGATGGTCAGGGAAGGTTAATTTTACCTTCATACTTTGGTTTTTCTTCACTCTTTTCAGTTCTATTCAGGAGTTTTCCTATTTGTGGTTAGTATATCTCTGTGGAAACACTCTTCTCTTCCATCATTCCACCTCCATTGTGCAAAGAAATGTAAGTGTTTTTATGTATTGTGCGCCATTTCCAGTTCTCTTTTACAAAGAAGTAGCGTAATCAGACTATCGTTCCTTGATCTGAGAGGGTCGCAAGTGTCGTTTTTAGTCATAGAAGAGAATCCCATTGTTCTTGATAGTCGATTTTACTGTTACTTTTGTATGTGATTTGAATTAGTAGTTTTTCAAGTGTCGAAAACAATTTTCATTTCGAAATCACAAAATGTTGTCCTTATCTTCACTTCATTTTGAAAAATAAATTTGTTAGTATTATCGCTTTGGAAAATAATTCAGATTTGTATTTAGCGTTATTATTGTCATTCATACATTAAGAAGGTTGAAAACAAATACATTCATGTGCATTTGCATTTAGATTGCTTGGTTTGATTTAGGACAGTGCATTTAGTGTGTGCTCTGTGCTCTTTGTTGAAAGACCCCCAGTTCTCTTTCATTGCCAAAAGAAGATTAAACATTTGTTTATCATCTTAGACTGCATTTTAGGAATTGTATACACATCACGTGGTGAACCTGAAAGGCAAATTTTTACACAAGATCAACTATAAAATAAATTTAATGAATCTAAAAATGCTTTGGAACCTAACACACAACATCTAGAAGTCTAAGCTAGAGATGTATTCCGGCGTCGTAAAACTTGGTAACTATTGTTTTCATTGTTGGTTGGGTGATTTCTCCACTTTGAGACGACAAGTGCCAGTACGGACTTGTGCTCCCACGTACCGTCGAGTATATATTGGGAGACCACAATAGGCTATATCCTTTATCCTTAGGAAGCCGTGTCTGCCACCCTATCGATCGCAATGCACTGAACATAGCATTCGGGAAGATTGACTGCTGTATCGTAAAAAGTATTTTTCAATTTTGCGATTGGTTTGGTAATCCCTCTGCCTAGATTTTCAGAGAAGTCTCTTTCGTTCCTTTTCAGACTCCTTAAAGGAAAAGGTCCATCTGAGCACTTGTCACTTTAGGCTCATTAAAAATTGAAGTCGACTAGAGTCATCTTTTGTTTTTTCTCTACTTTTAAAAATTGAAAAAACAAGTTGTGTCAAAGCGTCTAAAATTCATTTAATTCGGAAGCATTTTTCCCTTTTTATTTTGAGTTGATCAAGTAATCTGCAATCGTGGAGGAAAGTCAATCAAAACCTCGTCGTTCGCGGAGACTTACGAGTCAATCGTCATTGACTCCAGAAATGAAACTATTCCAGACAAAGCGAACTTGTTTGACCGGATCAAAGTCCCCTAGGTTGCTTGGGGCAAGTACTCCGACATCCTCAGAGACTCCGGTTACTCTGAAAATTTCTGGTATCCTTGCCTCTACAGAAGAAATTCCGCAGCAACAAAAGGACATTACAACTGATCCTAGTGTGACAGTAAACACTTCTATTCCTGAACCGGCTCCATCTACAGCTGATTCGGAAGGTGTTACTCCCCAAACATCTGTTGCTGCAGAACTTATATCTTCTTCGGCACCAGAAATATTTTACGGGCCTGACAGTCTACCTCTTCCTCCTGGATTGATTGCCATAAAAGAGATTGTGGAAGATCCTCCAACTAACACTCCAACGCAATTTGGAGCTGGGATCACCCTATATCCTTCTTCATCAGAAGCTATTCTCTCACCATCAGAAGTTCCTGAAGAATCGCTAAGGAATCTTTTGGATAGGCTTAATATGTCTGAACAACCGTCGACATCTAGGACTGTGTCATCCAACACAGCAACGGCAAAAATTCCTGCTGCTACCCCGACAATGTTCGCTGGAGTTCCATCTGTCCCAAATAGCTCTCAATCGATGGATGGAGTCCATCCAGGGGTTGTTTCGACAGTATGGAATATTCCTGTTTGTTCGTCCAGAATTGTATTTGGAATCTCTTACGTTGAGTCTCGACAAATTGATCCTTCATAGTGTCAATTTGGGAAAACCGGTCCTCAAAGGCAAATCATTCCTTTGAGTACTGGATTACCATCGTATGGAGGGCCGTATACCCTTTCATTGCCTTCTTCGGAAGGACAACCATGCGAGATTTCACAACAGAATTTAGGTTATGCTGGAATTACAACTAGCGGTTGGGTGTCGATTCTGCCTCAATAACCAAGAGTTGTATACTCAATGCAACAAAGTTTGCCTATGACAAATATCCCCACTATGTCGGCTATTGTGGCAGTGTCGCAAGTACATGCGTTACCAGTTGTATGCCAACCTTAGGTTTCTCAGGTTATAATGCAACAACCTCTCGTACCTACGACACGACCGCAATCACCAACTAGTGGAATGACACAGGTTCAAACGGGGACCATCACCCCCCATCTTGGTTAAAAAACCAGTACTAGACAATAGCTCATGGCTTCACAACCATGGCTGGTGCAATACCAACAACCGCAATTCCAACAAGCTTCCCAAGGATATGAAAACAAGTCTTTGCAAGTAATGGGTAGCCGTATAATCAAAACGGACAATATCAACCATATCATAATGGTTATACCCATCAACCTTACCAAAGTTACCAGCATCAAATGCATTATGCTGGTATGCAAAGACCAACTGCTCAGGAAATTCCATCTTATCCTGGGTATGCACAACCAAGCCTGAATCAACAGTTGCCTTTTATGGCAACTTTAGAGTTACCAGATCTAAATCGACTAACGAACGATCCAATTGCCTACACCCCTTGGTGGTCGGCGATTACACATAAACTTCTGTCTGATATTCCTAAATTTAATGGAAATCCAGGTGAAGACCCGTCAAATCATGTGATGACCTTTCATCTGTGGTGTTCATCCAACACCCTCAATGATGATTTGATTAGACTTCACCTCTTTCAACAAACGTTAATTGGTCCGGTAGCAAAATGGTATATCGAATTGCCTAGAGCTTCGTTTGATAACTTCAGTACCCTAGCCACAACCTTTTTAACCCATTTTCAGTTACCCATAAGGTACAAAACAGGAACTGAGTTGCTTACCAATTTCAAACAAACGACGACCACTCACATATCCGATCATATTCATGAGTGGCGACGTCGTCGTAGAATGGTAAAAACATATGTTCATGATCAGCTATTGGATGAATGGGTTATTAAGTCATTATTACCTTCTATTACAGAAGATGTGGTAAAGGGAGGAGTCGTCACTGAAGAGCAAGTCATTGCTCGTGCACAATATCTAGACTTGATCTATACTCAGTCTGGCACGCTCTACGATAAAATCCCTGATGCTCCTAGACCGGAATTTTCCATTCCTCCCCCTCCTAAATCAAACAAAGACTCTCATGCTGGCGATGGCATGATAGGTACGACAAGCAATAAAACCATAAAGGCTACGTCGAAAAAGGCCTGCATGGTTTCAAGTCAAAACGCAAATGAAGAACTTCTAGCCTCGGAAGTAAATGTCGTGTCGACAAACAAAGGCAAAGAACCCAAGCAACCAGGAGGCAAGAAGAAAAAGAAAGGGAAGAAGAAGAACCAGGAGAGTCGTCTCCTAAAAAATCTTCTTCAAACCTTTCTGGGGATAAGAAACCAAGAATTCCATGCCTAATATGTGATGAGGATCACTGGACTAGAGAATGTCCATATAAAGCTGAACTTAGAAAATTCTTCAAGAGTTCAAAAACCTCGGCTGTATTGACTAATCCGTTTCCAAACCCAGGAACAAATCTAGTTGCTAGTGAAAATGCTTCCCCATCCCAAGTGCTAATGTTGTCGGTTTCAAAGCAACTGAATGATGCTCTCATATCGACAAGGAATAAAGATTATGGGAATCCATAGATGTCGAACAACAAGGATAATGGTCAACTTAGTAGCTCAACAACAACTTCGACCGAATTTGTGCCACCCATCATTCTTGAATTAACAATAAAACCACCAAAGGGAGTAGTACACAAATCGACGTTTAATCCTCGTGTCAGAGCAGCACAACACTATAATATAGTGGAGGATCTAGCTCAATCGCCCTTCGTGATGTCGACACTTGAGGTACTACAAAATTGCCCATCCCAAAAGCAGGCTTTATTATCAGCAATAGGTGGGATTGACCCAACGGATTCCAATCTTGTGTCCTTTAATCACAAAGGATACAACCCTCAGCTACCAGCTCAACTAGATTTCCTCATTCAAGTGAAAGCCCTCAACAAAACTGTTCATAGAACAATTATTGATGAGGGGGCATCCACATGTATTATGTCGATGAGTTGCTGGAAAACTTTAGGGTCTCCAACCTTGTCGTGATCATCAATGACATTAAAAGCATTTGATGGACGAACATACACCCCATATGGGATATTAAGTAACTTGCAAGTTGAACTGCGGAAAAAATAGTAGAAATTGATGTTGAAGTTATCGATGGAAACCTCAATTACAACATCCTACTGGGAAGGCCCTGGATATATGCCATGGCTGCCGTTGTGTCAACCTACTTTAGGAAGATTGCATTTCCTCTCCAAGGAGGAATTACAATAATCGACCAACAAACTTTTCTCCCCAACAGTTCACAAGTTACGGGAAGCATTCCGATGATCCATGGAAGCCCTAATTGGCTTCAAAATATCGGAGTAGGCCTACTAAAAGACCCCATATTAATGGGAACTTTTACCCTACCACCTCCAACCAATTTGGCAAAAGTGGCTAAAGTGGGAACCTGCAATATGGTATCTTCCATTCAAAAGATGTCAGAAAACGATATTGATATGGATCATCTGCAGGTATTGCCTCTAAGCCCACTGGATATATTATACCAATCAATGTTTTCGGTATGGGAGGCAAACCTGTATCAACGCTCATCAAGCGTTTGGATAGATAGATCTAAGGAATATGGAACCCCTCAGATCCTTGGTTGCAAGTACATTCTGCAGACGAAGGAATCGTTCAATCAATGATGATTGATGGGGCACCATGGGAAGATTACCACCATCGTTCCCATCTTCTGAATTGGAAAGAAGATAATTCCAGCGACCTAGACCATCCCTCAGTTTTTGACTTTCTTTCGAATACTGTAAACACGGTGGATTTCGAGCGAAACCTATCCAATATTGAAGAGACTATCGCCATAAATATCTCGACAAAAATAGATGTTGTAGAGAATATTCATGTCGGCAAATCTTGTTCTTCTTCAGAATTGGAAGTATATAGCACTCTCTTTCACGAATTTAGAGATGTCTTTACTTGGTCATATGATGAAATGCCAGGCATTGACTCGAGCATAGTTGAACATGAAATTAAGATGTATTCAGATGTCAAACTGGTATGAAAATGGCTACGGAAGGTGCACCCTAAGAAAGTCGTTGCCATCAAGGCGGAAGTTGAAAAACTCCTCCATGCTGGTTTTATTTACCCAGTTCCTCTAACCGATTGGGTATCGAATATTGTTCCTATGATGAAGAAACAAGGAATGATTAGAGTGTGCATTGATTATAGGGATGTAAATCAAGCTTGTCTGAAAGACATACCCTACGCCCTTTATTGACCAAATAATTGACGAATGCGTCGAATGTGAAATATTTTCATTTATGGATGGATTTTCCAGGTATAATCAAATAAATATCCGCCCACAGGACCAGTCAAAGACTGCATTTATTTGTCCATGGGGCACATTCTCATATTGCAAGCTACCCTTTTGTTTAAAGAATGCAGGGGCAACGTTTCAGAGAGCAATGAACTATGCTTTCCATGACATCAAGAACATCGTTCAACCATATCTTGACGATCTTCCGACTCATTCGTGAAAGAGGAAAGATCATCCGCAGCATTTGAGGGCGATTTTTCTACATTGCTAACACTACAAGATATGACTCAACCCACACAAATGTGTGTTTTGTGTCAGTTCTAGTCGTTTACTTGGCTTTGTGGTCTCAAAGGACGGGATTCGTCTCGACCCATGTAAGGTTCAGGCAATCATTGATTTGCCTCCACCTTCAAATTTGCTTCAGATTCAAAAAATCCAAGGGAAAGCTAACTTTCTTAGGAGATTCATTCCAAATTACGCCAAACTTGCTAAAGGTTATACTCGTCTATTGAAAAAAGAAGTACCCTTCATTTGGGATCAGGTCGCGCAAGCCTCCTTTGATGCTTTAAAGAAATCTCTAATAAAAGTGTCATTAATGTATGCTCCTGATTATCAAAAAGACTTTAACCTGTATCTGGCTGTAGCTGATACAACCATAGGGATGGTTTTAGTTCAAGAGGATAATGGAATTGAACATCCTATATATTATTTAAGTCGAAACTTAAATGATACGGAAATAAAATACTCCTACGTTGAAAAGCTAGCCCTAGCAGCTGTTCAAGCAATACAGAGATTTTGACACTACGTTCTCTTTAGAAAAACTACCACTTTATTAGATTGCAACCACATGACTTATATATTGTTGCGACAATTGATGGGGGGAAATATTCAAAATGGATAACAATTTTACAAGAGTTTGATCTGGAATTCGAAAAATCCAAATCAAAGAAATCCCTGGTCTTTACGGAGTTACTATGCGATATCCCATCATCGTCCAACGATGCAACATCCGAAGAAGCAATCGTGGATGAAAATTTGTTTCTGATATCTTCAAGCAATCCGTGGTGCGGAGATATAATCATCTATCTCCAAACCCAAACATATAGGTCTAATACCTCACGCTCCAAACAACGATGCATTCGATACCAATCGAAAGACTACGTGATCGTCGGTGATACCCTTTACCGTCATAGTATCGATACAGTTCTGCGGAGGTGCCTCATGCATGAGGAGGCCAAAAAAGTCCTGAATGATTGTCATTCAGGCGTGTGTGGGGGGCATCAATCTGGTTATGCTATGACGCAAAATATTTTGCGAGCAAGATACTTCTGGCCAACAATGTTCAAAGATTGCATAACCACAGTAAGAAGTTGCCATGCTTGCCAAATCTTCGATAGCAAAACCAGAAGACCACCCACACCGCTGCAACCAGTAGTTGTTGTTGGGCCATTTGCCAAATGGGACATGGATTTCATGACATGTAACCCCACCTCAACCGGGGGGCATGGGTATATCATAGTCGCAGTAGACTATTTTACCGAATGGGCCAAGGCGATCCCTACATTAAATAACAACGGTGAAACGATCGCCCTTTTCTTTTTTAATCACATAGTCTCCAGATTCGGCGTTCCACAGGCCATAGTCACAGATCATGGATCGCATTTTCGCAATCACATGATGGTTGAATTGGCTGCCAAATTAGGATTGTCCCACGACAGCTCTACTCCATACTATCCGCAAGCTAACGGACAAGTTGAGGCAATCAAAAAGGTCCTAAAGTGCATGCTGCAAAGGATGATTGGAGTCCATAAACGGAGTTGGAACCTGATCTTGTACTCGGCCTTGTGGGCATACCGGACATCGATGAGAAATGCAACTGGGTTTACACCTTTTCAACTAGTGTACAGTCTGGAAGCAATCTTACCAGTTCAGTGTGAAATATTGTCCCTCAAGCTTGTAGTCGACCTTCTCCCTGGAACTTCAAAAGAAGAGGCTCGTTTCTTGGAACTAATCCAATTGGATGAAACCCGTCGTGATGCAGCATCGGCTAATGAAGCCCATAAGAAACAAGTCAAAGCACAGTTCAACAAAAATGTCAAACCTCGTGTCTTCTCAGAAGGTGACCTGGTCTTACTTTACGACCAGGAGTCCGATAAGTTGGTAGCAGGGAAGTTCAAATCTTTATGGATGGGTCCCTATATTGTTAAACGTGTATTATCAAAAGGAGCCTACAAGTTGATGGACTATCATGGGATTCCACTAGCGCAACCCCGCAATGGGTTGTACCTCAAGTGTTACTATGCTTAATTCCGCATAGTAATCCCTATGCTTTTGTTAGATTTTTGTTTTCGTTAAGGGTAATTGTTTTGGTTTAGTAATCAACTTTTTACATTTTTTGTAGATGTCGAACTTACTGGAATCATTCGTTGGAAATGCTAACGGAGCGAGTCGTAGTACGCGAAACCTATATTCTGCGGCCTGGGCCATCTTCGATCCTAGCGGCGAGTTAGTGAGTTTCAGAGGGGTATGTATTGGTCGGTCGATGAAAAATATCGCTGAATACAGTGCGTTGATAGAACTCCTCTCTAATGTCATCGCACATGGCATATGCCGTCTTGTTTTCAGGATAGAGTGACAACTCGTCATTCTACATCTCACTGGTATTTATTTTGTATGAAATCCAACCATCTATCGCATGTTCCTAAGGGTCAGAATTTTTGGAAGATGGTTCAATTTCATTCAATATCAGCATATTTCCAGAAATTTAAACACATTGACAGACTCATTGGCAAATTATGTATTAGATAGACATTTGCGACATTTATAAAAAGAAGCATTTCATCAATATTTGCAACAGGATCACGTAGCTTAACCGAAATAAAACTCCGAAAATCAAAAATATATATGATGATTGTTTATGGTTTACACATAATGTTCCATACTCAAGACAAAATCGGTCAGATGACCCAAAAATCAAAATTCTAGGGGGCACCCTAGTCTAATGATGCTGGTGATAACAAGTCACCGCCTGTGCGATCGTGCACAAAAGCCTAGTCCATCGACTCGGCATGCCAGTAGTATGTCGCTGCAACCGCAGAGGCAACTCGTCGGTCCTCACATCCAGAATACCAAGGGTGAGACCCTCGACCTGATCCTATAATGCTGAAAGAGTCTCGACCACATCAAGGTCGCGGAGGATAGTCCTCCCCACAGCCTCTCCTGTCGGAGCGGCAACTGGTTCTCTCTGACGTACGGCTGGTTGAACTGGTCCAATATCTACATGAGCACATGAGTTTTGATTAGTCTTGATCAAAGAAAACATAAGAACATTATAAAAACAATAAACAGAGATATGGTCAAAGAATTTACCCATAGCGCCCCACTGCTCACCAACCGACAGCACCAAATCTGGGTCACCTTGGAAGTCCATGCCAACATATGGAAACTTAGCATACACCATCTCCTAACGATTGAACCACTCGAAGAAGGTATCGGAGAAAGAAATCTGAGGCTGGCCAGCATGTCGAGACATAAGGTCAATCCATCTCTACATCCGTGGCTCAGTCGGTGGAGGTAAACCAAGTGAGATGTACTGCGACTGCATCAGTGGGATCTTCTCCAAAGCAAAAGAGGTCAAAATAGAACCATAGCTGAAATTCTTGGATCTCTCGCCTTTCACTTTGGTCAGTCGTTCTTTCATCACAAAGAGTACTGCATCACACCAGTTGAACACCTTCAGTTCAAGGCCTTCCAAATCATACTGCATGTAAGACCTGTTAGCTATGTGAAGAGATGCACTACCAGCCAATCTAGCAAAAGTGAACAGAATGGTCCTCAAGGGCCGATCAGTGACATCTCGGATATTTATCTTGCCGTCCGTACTTGGCTAAGATCCCTCTCTGCAGTGCTAGTGAATATACTCCCTCACGGACTCACCCTCGCGGGCGGGACCTGATAATGAGAGAGGGGCACCATGCCTCGATAAACTAGTCAAAAAATAGATGTCCATGACAGTCAAGGGGATAGATTTTCCCCTGATCTGGAACACCTGGTTGGTAGGATCCCAGGCGTTGAGGAAATATTTCAACAAGTTGATTTGTTGCCTCATGCTAGATGTGCGAAAAAACTTCAACAGGCCACAGTTCCGCAATGCAGTTACTGTATCCGGATCATTTAAAGCAACCCTGTCCTCTTCTTCATGCTCACGTTATCGCCATGTAACAACCATTTTTCTCCGATGAATCTCTAAAAAACAAACAAGAGAAGAGTCAGGGTCTTGATTTGGCAAAAAACAGGCAAAAATCCATGAGAAAGCTGTGCAAAAAGTTTCCTCCTTGCGGCCATCGCACCCCAGCAGTGCACTGGGAGCGATGCATACTGTCTGGCTAGTGATAAGGCCTGTATGCATCGCACCTTTCGATTAAGGAAGGGTGCGATGGAGCCAGGGCGAATTGTTCAAACCCCAGAGGCTCAACAAAGCAAGGAAACATGCTCAGAATTCAAAAAGAAAAGAATGCAACTGAAGAGCACAAGTTTAGCTCCTACCTAGTCTAGACAGCATCAAGAATCGTCCACAAAATCTCCCGGAATCAAATAGTGAAAATCAAAGGGGAAAGGCACCACCAGAGCTTCAACAAACCAAGTTCAAATGAAATGGTAAAATCAGAGGTAGTACAATCTTTGAAAGAACAAAATTCTAACGATGAATCAAGAAATCAATGACCATTATCACGAGCAGTTTTAAAGCGGTATTCAAGCTCGTTAAAAAATAAACATAAGCAATGAGCAAATGTTTCCCCCAGAGTTTAAGCTCATTAAAAAATGAACCGATCCCC